>VWZX01010984.1:2768-41928 GCA_013399015.1 Galbula dea | reverse complement strand
TGCTTTTCCTATATATATATATATATATTCAGGAGTTTGTAAGGTGCTTTGGGACCTCTGAAGAGGGCAGAGAATGAATGAAAATGGTTTTAATTAAAAGCAAATTAAAGAGTCTTCTAATCCAGGCAGCAGCAGCAAATCTGTGGAGACTCCTAAGAATATGGATCCTTGAAATTACATTGCTTCTAACCCTCTCTAATTCCAGCCTCCTCCCCCCCCTGCCTCCCCCAAGGGGGCTCTGAAGCTGCACCAGATCAGGTTTATTAGGAAGATTCTGCTCTAGTTTCTATAAAAAGCTTTTGCTCTAGTTTCTGAGTGGCCAGAAGCACCAGCAGCCACACAGAGGAAAGGAAAACAAAGACCTGAGGAAGGGAATGGTTTCTCCTCCCTGCAGAGCAAAAAAAGAAAAATCTAAGGTTCTAGATGATGTTTTTATGAACTCATTTCAACACTGATTGAGAAAGGTGTTCTCCCTCCTTGAGAGAAGGCTTTGGAAACACAGCCCAAAACTAAAGTAAGCAACCACATCCTCAAATGTGGACAGAATTATAGAATCAATAAGGTTGGAAAAGATCTCCAAGCTCATTGAGTCCAATTGTTAACCTAACCCTGCCAAGTCACCCCTAAACCATGGCTCTCAGCACCACATCTCCATGGAGTTTAAACCCCTCCAGGTTTGGGGACTCCACCACTGCCCTTGGCAGCCTCTTCCAGGGCTTGACAACACTTTCAGGGAAGAAATTGTTCCTCACGTCCAACCTAAACCTCCCCTGCTGCAATTGAAGATGTTTCCTCTTGCCCTGTCATTTGTTCCTTGGGAGAAGAGCTCAAGCCCCAGCTCATTCCAGCCTCCTCTCAGGGAGGTGCAGAGAGTGAGAAGGTCTCCCCTGAGCCTCCTCTTCTCCAGGCTAAACAACCCCAGTTCCCTCAGCTGCTCCTCACAACACTTGTGCTCTAGACCCTTCCCCACCTTCCTTGCCCTTCTCTGGCCACACTCCAGCTCCTCAATGTCCTTCTTGGAGTGAGGAACCCAAAACTGACCCCAGGATTGGAGCTGTGGCCTCCCCAGTGCCCAGCCCAGGAGGCCAATCCCTGCCCTAGCCCTGCTGCCACCCTAGTGCTGCTCCAAGCCAGGATGCTGTTGGCCTTCTTGGCCACCTGGGCACTCTGCTGCCTCATCTTCAGCTGCTGTCAACCAGCACCCCAGGTCCCTTCCCAGCAGGCAGCTTTCATGCCACTCTGCCCCAAGGCTGAAGCATTCCTGGGGTTGTTGTGATCCAAGTGCAGAACCCAGCACTTGGCCTGGACCCACTGATCCAGCTTGTCTAGATGCCTCTGTAGATCCTCCCTACCCTCCAGCAGATCAACACTGCCACCCAACTTGGTGTCATCTGCAAACATACTGATAGCACACTGAATCTCCTCATCCAGAGCACTGATAAAGACATGAACCACAACTTGCCCAAACAGGTAGCCCTGAGGAACACCACTCATGACCTGTTATCAACTGGGTTTAACTCCATTCACCATAGCTCTCTGAGAAGTTTTTTAGCCAGTAAACCTGCCCAAGCATCTGCTAGCACAGAAATGGCTTCACATGAGAAAACTCCTAAGGTAGAAGAATGTGTAGAAGTAAAACAGAGATGAGAGTAATCTCATGCTCTTCATTACTGCTCTTACAGCAGGAGGATGCTGCCAGTGAAGTCTCACAGGTCTCCACCCCCTGCCCCTAGTTCCCAACTGCCTATACCAACAAATAACAAGCATTTAGAAGTACTAATAAAATTAACCAGCAATATAAAGCTGGTAATATTAAGCTCAATTCTGTCTAAAAGGCTCATTAAGCAATTGAATTCCTCCATGAAGAGGAAAAAAAATACTAAAATAATAAACAAATCTCAACCTTGAAGGGGAAAAAAAAAAAATCCAAACAAGTGAATGAGAGGAACAAAGAAAGAAAATGGGCAAAATGCCTGGAGAATAGCTGCTTTGATTCTGACACATGGGAATAAAGGGGAAAAATATTCAGCTAAGGGGTTTTTTTTTTTTGGTTTGAAATCAAAACATCTTCCATCTCATGTGCAAATTTCAACAGCTGAGAAAGCATCCAACTCCATCTCCCAACAGTGGTGTCAGCATGTTTTATGTAAATACTGGTTAACAAGGGAGGTGTGTGTGCAGCAGGCATGTTAGGGTTCTGCTTTAGGAGCTCTGGATTTACCCTGTGTCAGGAGAAATTACCAGAGAATCACAGAACCATTAAGGTTGGAAAAGACCTTGAAGATCATTGAGTCCAACTGTTAATCTAACACTGCCAAGTCACCACTAAACCGTGGCCCTCAGCACCACATCTAGGCATCTTTAAATGCCTCCAGAGATGGTGACTCCACCACTGCCCTCAGCAGCCTCTTCCAGGGCTTCACAAAAACTTCAGGGAAGAAATTGTTCCTAATACCCAACCTAAACCTCTCCTGGTGCAACTGAAGACTTTTCCCTCTTGTCCTATTGATTGTTCCCTGGGAGAAGAGACCAACTCCCACCTTGACTCGACCTCCTTTCAGGGAGTTGGGAGAAACCAAGGTGGTCTCCCTTAAGCCTCCTCTTCTTCAGCCTAACCAACCCCAGTTCCCTCAGCTGCTCCTCACAACACTTGTGCTCTAGACTTTTCAGCAGCTTTGGCCACACTCCAGCACCTCAGTGCCCTTCTTGGAGTGAGAAGCCCAAAAGTGAAGCCAGGATTTGAGGTGTGGCCTCCCCAGTGTAATTCTGATAAAGATAACAGGAGACATACCCAGAGGATAGAAGAGATTTTCCTCCTTTTCCAGACAGCCAAAATATATTTGTTATTGAAGAGTCTGAAACAGTTATTTAACAAATTACCAGGAGAAACACTTCCAGCTCTCCATCAATACATGGCAAGATACATGTTGAAAATGACTTTATTTTGCCACAGCCAGAAATCACATTGCTGTTTGCTAACATTTGCCACAGCCAGAAATCATGTTAGTGTTTGCTAACATGCTCACTCTGAAAGGATGACTGAGACTAAGACAATTTCCCCCTGGGAAAGCCAGAGTGGTGTCACCCAAAGGACCAATGTGACAAGCTAAGTGGTGCAAGAGTGTGCTCTCAAAAAGGGATATCCAGGGGCAGGAAGAAATTGATGTCAGAATCTTGGGTTATTAGGCAATGTTGATTCTCTCTTCCCTAAGGGCACTTGCTGCCACCACCCATGGAAAGAGCAGCTCCTTCACAGCCCTCAGTGCTTCTAGAGAGACACAGCTCTCCTGGCTGAGCTTCATATTGATTTACTAACAATTAGTTTTTATTATTCTTCCTGTTCAATCTTTTTACTTTTGTCTTCAAGATACAACCACCAGTTGTGATGTAGCCATCTTCAAACCCCATAGAGCCACAGGAGATCTTCCTTCCAACATCACCCTGAAAGGAAGCACAGCCCAGAGCACTGGAAAGACAGGAGTGCAGCATGTGCATGCATACAGAGAGAAATACAATGTCCAAGTTCAGAGGATCATAGAATGGCTTGGGAGGGATCTTTCTAGGTCATCTAGCCCAACACCCCTGCAGTCAGCAGGGACATCTGCAACTAGACCTTCAACTCAGAGCTCCAAGGTCCAACCTGACCTGGGATGGTTCCAGGGATGGGACATCTCCCACCCCTCTGGGCAACCTGGGCCAATGTCTCACCACCTTCAGTGGAAAAAACATTTCTTCCTTCTATCTAGTCTGAATCTTCCTCTTTTAATATAAAACCATTATCCCTTGTTGTGTTGCAGGAGGTCCTGATAAAAAGATTGTCCCCACCACAGATCAGATGCTCCTTTTTTTCCTTCCCTTTTCATCTCTTCTCCATATCAGAGCTACCTCAGCTGCTCTCCACCACCCCAGCACTGGTGTTGGCCTCTCTATTTGATGTAAGCCAGCCCCCCAAACCCCCAACTATGTTAAAATAAATAAATAAAACACAAAAGCAAGAGTCCTCCAGAAAGAAACATTTCCCTGACCTGATTTAGTGCCTGCAAACAACAATATTATACATCTCCAGGGAGTGGCAGCTCAGGGCCATGAGCTAAGGAGAGGCAGAAACCTAGTAACAAATTTTACCTTCCTATAATCATAGCAGCCTGATTTAAATCAACAAAACAAAAATACTCTTAGTTCATTGATTTCAGCTTTTCTGTTTAGTTCTTAACCTTTTTCTGTCCCAAAATCTCCTTCATATTATCACAGAATGTCAGGAGTTGGAAGGGACCTGGAAAGATCATCTAGTCCAACCCCCCTGCCACAGCAGGATTCCCTAGACCAGGTATGGCTCCCTGTGAACAGAAGGGAAAAGAAAGACCAAATGTGGTGAGTGAAGCAGGTCCTGCCCTCATCTCTATCTATAGCTCCAGTAATTTGTGACCCATCTGCACAGACTTCAGAAACAGAAGCAGAAATTCCCTTCCCACCCCAGCCACCAGAGTGCTGCCCAGTCAGGTCTGCTGTAGGTGGCCACTTGCCTGCAGGCTGGAAGCAAGATCTGAACCCTCAGATCACTGCTGAAAGTTAACAAGTTACTGCCTTCAATTCCCTCTCTCACAGCCCACAGAATGCATCCCTACTTCACACACATGGCAAACTGCATTAAATATTACTGCAAGAACACATTTTTCCATCAGCCAGAGTGCCTGAGAAACCTATTTCAAAGGAGATGACACAAGGCAGTGGATGGCAATTTCTATTTCTATCCTCTTCAGAACTTTATCAGCCTGAGAGAAAAGTAACTTCCAGATAAGCACCTACAATCTCCTGCTCCTGAGGCATTAAGTTTTATCACAACAGGATTTCCACAATCACATACCTCCATGACAGCAAACATTGATGTATCACCTTCATCTTCACCCCAGCACAGCCTTGCCTTAGCCCCAACCACTCCACAATCAATCAGTAAGATTTAAGTGACTATTTTCACAGAATTGTTTAGGTTGGAAGAGACCTTGAAGCTCATTGAGTCCAACTGTTACCCAGCACTGCCAGGTCACCACTGAACCATGGCCCTCAGCACCATATCTCTGTGGCTTTTAAACCTTCCAGGGATGGGGACTCCACCACTGCCCTGGGCAGCCTGGGCCAGACCTTGACAACCCTTTTGGGGAAGAAATTGTTCCTCATGTCCTACTTGAGCCTCCCCTGGTACAACTTGAGGCTGGTTCCTCTTGTCCTGTCACTTGTCCCTTCAGAGAACAGGACAACCTTCACCTCACTCCAAACTCCTTCCAGGGAGTTGTAGAGGATGAGAAAAATCTCCTCTGAGCCTCCCTCTTCTCCAGGCTAAACAACCCCAGGTCCCTCAGCTGCTCCTCACAACACTTGCGCTCTAGACCAGCTTCACTGCCCTTCTTTGGACACAGTCCAGCACCTCAGTGTCCTTCCTGGAGTGAGAAGTCCAAAACTGAAGCCATGGTTTGAGGAAATTATGATTCTATCAGTCCCCTTGTTTGGTGATAAAAGGGAGCCTTGAAACTCTCTTCCCTCTCCCCATTTCAAGCCCATTTTGCTGTCTAACACTGCAACACAGGAGAAATGACTCTTTCCTCCCCTCATGATTCCCAGTTTTCATGATAAATGTGCTCTGATGCCAAGTTCACCTATAGCCTTTTCTTCCTTTCTCTTTAAGAACAAATGTGATGTGAATAAACTCTTCCTCTTCCTTAGTGCAGAAGAAACTTCCAACCTCACATACTGAGCTGACTGGAGAGGACTCTTCCTTGGAGACCTGTAAATGTGCAGGAAGGAGGACAGCACCCTCCAGAGACTCACAGGGATGCTTTCAAGAGCAGAAATTGGTTCCAAGTTTGTTTTCAGTCCCATTGAGGGGGTTAAAGAAAAGTTACTGCCCTCAGGGACCATTTCATGTCTGCATTTGGACAAAGTTTCCTTCTTTTGAATATCCTGGACATAACCTTCTTTTGGCTTGGACACTGCTATCTGAAGACCTTCCTGGAGAAACTCAGAACCACTATTGGCTTAACATGGGAGAGGAAAACTCAAACTTGTCTCAGGTTTTGCTTATCTCAGCTATTCTTCACCATGATTATCCCAAAAGAAAGGGTGAATCTTATTCTTGATTGTTATGATTACTCCTGGCTCCAGGAGCATGTCAGATGGTCATGTTTGAAGACTGGATAAACAACCAGAAATCCAGATGCAAAACAAAAGCTCCTGCTGGGAGGGGGAAATGAAAACAGCCAAACCTCCTTTCAAAAATAGGAGAATTCAAAAATAGGATGAGGAAGGAGTTCTACAACTCCAGGCTGAAACACTAATGAACACTCAGATACTTTCTGAGATCTGCAGGAGTTGCTGAAGGCTGAGGATGGTCACCAGCACTGTGACTCCTGCCACCCTCCAGAGTCCCATAACCTCCAATGCATATATTACACATTTTTCTCAGTGTGAAGTCCACACATGACAAGGTTTTCAACTCCAGACATAGACTTGGCTCTCCATGGGCTCTTCTGCTGCCCCTTCTCTTCCACTCCTTAAAGAGTAGAAGAGTTAGGCCCAGCTTTTAGCACAGATTATTCCAGGAAGATAGCCATGATGATGATGATGATGATGATTCCAGGAAGAAAAGAGCCTTTGTGACTTAGCTGCCCTCAAAAGGCTCAAATAACAGAGCTTGTCTTTCAGATGAACCTTTCCCTCCAATGCTGGTGGTTGGCTAGAGCTCCACACAAGAATTCAACTAGAAACACTACAGAGCTAGAAATCAAGCAGCTTAGAAAGGCCTATTCTGCCCATGTGCTCTTCTTTCCCACTTGCTCCAAGGTTGAAGCTTCAGGAGGGACAGAGATTGCAAGGAGACCTGCCAGGTAGCTCCACAAACCCAACAGTAACAGTCAACTTTGGATGTTGTGGGTAGCAGCAGTATTGCTGAAATAGTCTGCACAGACATCACTTGGCTCCTGGCTGCTTCCTGTGGGCTGTTGGCAACTGAGGTTAACTCAGCAAGAATTTGCAATAAATTTGTTCCCTTTGTTATGCAGCAACATTTTAAAAGGAAAATGAAAACCAGCAGCAATGTTAACAGTCAACATGTTATTGAAGAGAGAGAGAAGATACCCCCCAAGAGATGAACATCACCCAGACAGAGCCCACGCACACTCAGTAACTGCTCAGCATTCCCAGCAAGAAAGATTTCTCTTCTCTTGTAAAAATAACCCCAGAAAATACCCAAAATCCACAATATTAAACCCAGACAGCATCAAACTGGACTGTTGTCTTGAAGTGCTGTTCAAATGCTTCCCTTCCAGCTGGAGCAAGGGATCCCTGCCCACCCCAGCCTGGGGCAATCAGTTAACTTGAAACAACACTTGAAAATACAAGTTTTAACAGATTCCTATAGAATAATTCCTACTAATGTATCTACAAGAGTGGAGGGAGAAATAGCTTGGATGTGGGTATCTGGACCACAAGAACATGATATAATTTTAGTGCCCTCTCAGATACAATGCTACAAAGGTTCCTCCTTCATTTGGGTGCAAGTGGAAGATCCAAAATGCTTTTTTAAAGACTTAATACAACCAAAGGAACATGAAGGCTGGAAAAGAGCTCCAAGATAATCAACTCCAACTATTAATCTAACACTGCTAAGTCACCAGTAAACCATGGCCCTCAGCACCACATCTACATGGCTTTTAAATCCCTCCAGGGATGATGACTCAACCACTGCCCTGGGTAGCCTGGGCCAGTGCCTAGAAATTTTTCCTAATGTCCAACCTAAACCTCCCCTGGTGCAATCTGAGGCTCTTTCCTGTTGCTTGTTATCTGGGAGAAGAGACTAATCCCCAACTAACTCCAACCTCCTTTAAGGGAGTTGTAGAGAGCTAGAAGGTCTCCACTTAGCCTCCTCTTCTCCAGGCAAAACCACCCCAGTTCCCTCAGCTGCTCCTCACAACAGTTGTGCTCTAGACCCTTCCCCAGCTTTGTTACCCATCTTTGGACACTTTCCATCACCTCTCTGGGCAGCCTGGGCCAGGGCTCCAACACCCTCACAGCAAACAACTTTCTCCTCCTGCTCAGCTGGAACCTCCTGGCTTCCAGTTGGTGCCCAGTGCCCCTTGGTCTGGCCCTGGGCACCACTGAGCAGAGTCTGGCACCAGCCTCTTGCCCCCAGCCTTCAGCTCTTGCTCAGCATTGAGCAGCTCCCCTGTGGGGCTGCTCTTCTCCAGGCTCAGCAGCCCCAGGGCTCTCAGCCTTTCCTCCTGCCAGAGCTGCTCCAGTGCCCTCAGCATCTTCCTAGCCTCCACTGGACTCTCTCCAGTAGTTCCTTGTCTCTCTGGAACTGGGGAGCCCAGCACTGGACCCAGGACTCCAGATGTGGCCTCACCAGGGCAGAGCAGGGGAAGAGAAGAATCTCCCTCCACCTACTAGTCACACTCTTCTTAGTGCACCCAAGAAGAATGCAGAGAAGGTCAGAAATATCAAAGGCTATTTAAAACCAAATGGAGTAGTAGAATCCCAGAGGCCAAACAACAATATCCTTTCCCCATTGTCCTGACTTTGTTTGCTTGGAAACAAAGCACACAAATGATTCTAGCATTCCAGCAGCTTTATAAACAGGCAATGCCTCCTTTGCCCATTCTTCCTACAGAAATTGATGAGAACACAGACAGAATCAACACCTGCTTGCATGCCTGAGGAAAAAAAAAAACCTACAATTAACAGCTGCCAAACAATCCAGAAGCAATATCAGGAGGTTCCACAAACAGGAGGAGAAACTTGTTTGTTGTGAGGGTGTTGAAGCCCTGGCCCAGGCTGCCCAGAGAGGTTGTGGAGTCTCCTTCTGGGGAGAGATTCCAATCACCATCAAAACAGACCAAAACCCAAACCCAAAGCAAAGAAACAACAACAACAACAATGCTGTCTCAGCAACCCCAAGATTCATTTTACTACAACATTGCCCAACTGCTACCACTTACTGTCTGATACAGCTTGAATTTGATCATCTTATTCATCATGACCTAGGTAGAAGCTCTTTTAAGGACAGACTCTTTCCCAAATTCACACTACCAGACTCTGTGTGTTGCAATTAAGCAAGAGTTTTGATATTTCAAGCCCCTGATTAAAGGGCAGGGATGGGAGGCAATTGTTTATATGCTTCCAGGGAGACCTAAAAAGCTAGAAAACAAAGATCTAAAAAGTTAGAATAACACCTGTTGGTCTTAAAGAGTTCCCATGAGAGTTCCTCAAGAGAACCAGAAATTACACACATGCCTCTGCTGTTTCTGAGGTTTGTTTCCTTTTGGCCCTGAAAACTATCAGAATCTCTTCAATACTTTGGAAACTTTTTGTAGCTACTCCTCAACTGCTACAAATCCTGGAGCAAGCAGCTTTGGACATGCCACCAATTCACAGTAAATGCTGTAGTGTTTCTGGTATTGATATGCTGTGCCACTCTAATTATTGTTTTTAGACCCTGAAACTAGGCAAAGAAGTTCCTCTTTCTGAGGAGATGAGAACACAACAGTGTTTTGAAGCTGCATTTATAGTCCAGAGATAAAATTCATTGCTACACATACAATCAATATTGCATTCAAAGACAGACCAATACTACAAGGAATCTGTCAACAAAGCATTATGCCCTCCTGACCTAAGGAGATATAAAACCCCCAGCATTACAAACCTCTCTTGTGAGCAGGATAAACATATAAAACACAGGGAGAAGCCCCACTTACTGAAGAAGCTGATACCCCCTGCCTTTGGCTCAGGGAAGAGAAGACCTCCCTATGCTCCTGCCTTGCTGTGGCCAGGATGAAACAAATCCCTGCTGCACACACTCATTTCCCCCCACCCCAAGCCCTTGAGCTTTGTTTGTTGCTTCTGTCTCTGAGGAACATTCTAGTTTCTCTGCAGAGATAAAGATTGCTGTCAGCCCCTCCAAAGGGGACACTGAATAGCTGCAGTGTTCAGAGCTGTGTGACCAGCAAGCTCCAGAGGCAGGCATGTTGTCCAGCACAATGGGTGTTTGTGGTTCCTCAAGTCAGGGTGGAGCAGCAGGCTACTAGACATCAGCAGATGTGCTTTTATCACCTCTGCTGAAAAATACTCCAAAGGAATACAATATTGTCTGAGAGAATTTCAGCTTCTTTTCAGTCATTCTTGCATTTTGAAGTAACTTTCCATAACTGCCATCAAAGCCACCAAGTGTCTCCAAACGAAAGGCAGGCAGGGAAGGTGCTTACCTCAGGGAAAGCTACAGCACAGCCAGACTCAAGTCATTACAAAATGAGGACAGACCTTGCTATAAAAATCAGGTTTATGACAAAGTCTTTACTGCACATAAAGCTGTATTTGCCAGGTGTTCTTTGAATTCAGGTGGGTCTTACTGAAAGCAGAAAGAGGAAAGCCCATCCCCCCTTACCAACTGCAACTTCTGCCCAACACCTGCTTATACCCAGAAGGTGACAACCAGCAGAGCCAGAATCTCAGAAGCCCATTTCCACCTTTCAAACCCTGTCCTTACTGTGGGTTTTTCATAACCTCACCCATCTGCCACTTGACCTCTCCTGAATTCACAGCTCTTTGCCTTGCCTGTCCCCAAGCAGCTGTTTCACAACACAAGCCACCTCCTGAAACTATACATCAACAGGCTGAAGTTTCATTTCACATCTTAACATCACTCCTCATTTTATTCCCATTCAAGACATCATGAACTCTGCCCACCAGTATTTTATCAGGTTATCATTGTTATTCAGGGAGAAGAAACAGAATGACAGAATCATTTTGGTTAGAAAAGGCCTTTCAGAGCATCAAGCCCAACAATTAATCCAACACTGCTAAGACACCACTAAACCATGTCCCTCAGCAACACACCTCCATGGCTTTTAAAGCCTTCCAAGGGACTGCACCACCACCAAGGGCAGCCTGTTCCAGGGCTTGAGAACCCTTCCAGGGAAGAAATTCTTCCTAATGTCCAACCTAGACCTCCCCTGGTGCAACCTGAGGCCATTTCTTCTTGTCTTATTGCTTGTTACCTGGGAGAAGAGACCAATCCCCACCTTCTTCCAGCCTCCTTTCAGTTGCAGAAAGCAAGAAGGTCTCCCCTGAGCCTTCAGACTCAATGACCCCAGTTCCCCCAGCTGCTCCTCACGAGACTTGTCTTTGGCATAGCAACATGATAATTTAAGGTGTTAAAAGCTGCTCAAGGCCCTGCTGGCTAGATATGGGACTGTGCAACAGCACTGTTTATGTCCAGCTGCAAGAGAAGAAGAGACCCTGGAGGGTTGGAAGGAAGTAGAAGTCATTAAATGCAAGAGGTTGAAATATAGAAATTCAGGTACGAAGAGGAAACAAAAAAAAGGTATAGAACACACCTCTGAGAAGTGGCAGACAGCTGTGGAAGTATTTCTAGCTGAAAAATTGAGAAGCCATGGCTTTCCCTCAGTGGTCCCCTGACAGCTGGGCAGATTTCAGCTGAGGGCTGTCCTGCAAGAGAGTTCCTTCCTTTCCCACGCTCCAGAGCTGGTTCCGATTACAGCTCCCAGCCAGGGCAGCAGCCAGAGCCAGGCTTGCAGAACAAGGTGCCCTGGGGACAAAAGCTCAGCCATGCTCTGTCCCCACATCACACTGGCTTGGTTTTAAGGAGCTGAAGAGTTTCTCTTTTGGATGGGAGAGATCTCTGCAGATCAAAAGCAGGCTGGGCAGGAAAAGTAGATTTTTATTTGTCCACTCTCCAAGAAGTCCAAGTGGAGTTTTGCCCCCCAAAATGCAGAGTCACCTGAGGGCCTTATCTTGCCAAAGAGCCAAGGTAAAGAAATGCACTATCTAAAACACCAGGAGAGTTTTCTTTTGCTGCTCTCCTGCTGCAATACCTTCCAGCTCAGTTTGCAAGCAAGAATAATTCTTCTTTAAGGAAATAAAAATCACAGCTCTCCCCCAGAGGAGTGGGGGTTGGAAGGGACCTCTGGAGATCAGCTAGTCCAATCCCAGGACCCAGCAGTGTCACCCACAGCAGCTTGCCCAGGATCACCTCCAGCTGCCAGTGGTTGGAATCTCTTCCCAGATGGAGACTCCACAAACTCTCTGGGCAGCCTGGGCCAGGGCTCCAAAACCCTCACAACAAACAGTTTCCTCCTCCTGCTCAGGTGGAACCTCCTGGGTTTGAATTTATGTCCAATGCCCCTTGGCACCACTGACAAAAGCCTGATGATGTTAACTGCACCCAGAGCTACAGCAGACAAACTCTGTAATCTCTTTTCAAGGCATTAAAGTCTCATTTCAAAGAGTAAACTGCTAACCAAGAGCCTTTAGAAATGTAAAACATTGGTTGCAGAGAAAATTCTGAGGGTTCAGTGATTTTTTTATGGAATTATTCATGCTTTTTCCTCTGCAGACCCTGGTAAATGAGGCCATATTTCAAGGGCTTGCTGAAGCACAGCCAATTCTTAAGCTTTTCCAGTACAAATTACAACTCAACTGAGTTACAGATACACAGAACTTCCAAATAACAACCACAGTTTCCTAGTCAAAGATACTAAAAATAAAAAAGTGAATAATTTGACCTCCAAGAGCTCTCCTGCACATACCCAGATCAAGCCACGTTGTGCTCAGGCAAAACAGAGAGAGACTTAAGAGTGAAACTGGAGCAAGTCTCCTTGAAATAAATCACACATCATCATAGTGCCAATTATCTCAACAACACCTCTTCCTAAGTTTATGTCTAACAGTTTAAGTCATGCAAATAGGTCATTATTTAAATATAGTTGCCTGTTTCCACCTTTTCCTTTCCTCCATGCCTTCCCAGAAATAATTAAGTCACTAAAACTTCCTCTCCCCCCCCCTCACCCCAGTTCTGGCAGGAACCAGAGAGGTGCTGGAGGTGAAAAGTTAGCCTGTGACAAACAGCTCAGCATGAAGTGTTTGGATCCTCAGCCTTGGAGTGTGTGTCTTCAGCTGAGTTTGTAATTTGGCTTCTCAAGATTGATCAGCACATATATCATTGAAAAGCAATTTGAAGCAGCCAGCTAGGTAGTTGGCCTTCAAATTAATGAGCTTTTGACAACTGCAAACAAAATGATAAGGTGAAGCCATTTAAGCTCACCCCTACATTGAGCAGGAAAAGCATCTATCATTTTAACTTGATTTTACAAAGGCTTTTCTTCTGCAATCTGAAAGGCTCTTTCCCCACAAGCCAGCTCTCAGGAGCAATTTGCAGACTTTGCCCACTTGTACCAGATTAGGAGAAAGACAGGCAGCAGATAAATTAATCTGGCTGAGTAATGAATGTTTTAAGTGATGTTGTGCAGGATGATTGAAAAACAGGCATGAAACACAAATCTGAATTAAAACAAAGAAATCAGAAAATATCTGAGAGCTGAAGCCATAGAACACAGATAGAAACATTCTGTGGCTGACACACTGTGCTGCCAGCCAGCAAGACATGAACAAGCTGAGAGCTGGGCTGGAGAAACCTCAGGAAGTTCAACAAGGACAAGTGTAGGGTCAGGTACCTGAGGAGGAATAACCTCATGGAGCAGGACAGGTTAGGGGTTGACCTGCTGGGAAGTAGCTCCATGAAGAAGGACCTGGGAGTGCTGGTGGACAACAGGATGAACACAAGACAGCAATGTGCCCTTGGGGCCAAGAAGGCAAATGGTCTCCTAGGATCCATGAAGAACTTGAGTGTGCCCAAGAGGTCAAGGAAGATTCTCTTCTCCCTCTACTCTGACTTAGTGAGGCCACAGCTGGAGTGTTGGGTCCAGTTCTGGGCTCCTCAGCTGAAGAGAGACAAGGAACTGCTGGAGAGAGTCCAGTGGAGGCTAGGAAGATGCTGAGGGCACTGGAGCATCTCTGGCAGGAGGAAAGGCTGAGAGCCCTGGGGCTGCTGAGCCTGGAGAAGAGCAGCCCCACAGGGGAGCTGCTCAATGCTGAGCAAGAGCTGAAGGCTGGGGGCAAGAGGCTGGGGCCAGACTCTGCTCAGTGGTGCCCAGGGACAGCCCAAGGGGCAATGGGCACCAACTGGAAGCCAGAAGGTTCCACCTGAGGAGGAGGAGAAAGTTGTTTGTTGTGAGGATGTTGGAGCCCTGGCCCAGGCTGCCCAGAGAGGCTGTGGAGTCTCCTGTTGGGGAGAGATTCCAAGCCCAGCTGGAGGTGACCCTGGGCAAGCTGCTGTGGGTGACCCTGCTGGGTCCTGGGATTGGAGTAGCTGATCTCCAGAGGTCCTTTCCATGATTCAATGCTCCCATAATTTACCTCAGTCTGGTTATGCTGGTCAATAATCACAGAATCATTTAGGTCAGAACCAACCTCAAAGATCATCAAGTCCAACCAGCACTGCCAAGTTCACCACTAACCCGTGTCCCTCAGCACCACAACTACATGGCTTTTAAATACTTCCAGAGATGGTGACTCAAAATCATTAATCAGAATTACTCTGCTAGTCCTCAATCACTCTCTTGCAGGAGAAAGCACAATGAGCCACAGCAGCTCTCCATTATCTTTAACAGCTCTTTCAGATGAAGGAGATATTGATTTTACTGAAGAGGAAGAAAGCTCAAGAGCCAGAACAATTAAACATCCAATCATCAGGAAACCTGAAACCAACTGCTCTCAAAAGAGCAAGATCTTGGCATGAATGTGGAGCTGCATATTCCATTCTGAATTATCCTCTAGTGCCTCCACAGCACCAAAACCCAGAAGCAGGAGGAGACCTCGTAGTTCATCTCATTCCCTTGCTGTGGCAGAGAAGTTTTATCCTTCAGCTTATTATTTTGTCCTGATCTTTAAGTGAGTAACAGATGGTATCCTAGCTCTCCTGTATCAAACAACTGCCTCCTCTCAACAGCAATAACCCAAAAATTGTCACTTCCATCACACTGTTTCTTTGTTTAGGGGTTGGTTTGGGTTTTTTGTTTGTATCTCACCTTACCTCCACCTCCCTCACAGTTTTGTTGCTTTGGTTTTCCCTGCTCAGATCACTCATTCTTACCAAACAATTTTAACTTTTGCTTAATCCCCTCAATTTTCAGGATTAAGCACTTTTTTCCTTTTTACAGCAGGGATAAAAAGGCTAAAGAAATCCACAGCTGACTTGTGCCACATTTTCCAGGGACCATGAAGCATCTCTGCTGTGAGGCCAGGCTGAGAGAGTAGGGATTGTTCAGCCTGGAGAAGAGAAGGCTCCAGGGAGAACTTACTGCAGCCTTCCAGTACTTCAAGGGCCTTTCAGAAAGCTGGGGACAGACTTTTTAGCAGGCTCTTTTTGGACAGGACAAGGGCTGATGGTTTGAAACTGAAAGAGGGAGATTTAGACTAGATAGAAGGAAGAATTTTTTTCCCCTGAGGGTGGTGAGAGCCTGTGCCAGGTTGCCCAGAGAGGTGGGAGATGTCCCATCCCTGGAACCATCCCAGCTCATGTTGTCTGGGTCTCTGAGCAACCTGCTCTAGCTGGGGATGACCCTGGTGACTGCAGGGGGTTGGACTAGATGACCTGGAAAGGTCCCTTCCAAGCCAAAGCACTCTATGATTCCATGAATAAGCTGTCACTGCCAGCAACAATCTACCCCAACAAATTTCTTCCCAGTTTTGTTTCTTCCCTTCACCAGGAAACACCTTTGCACACAGAGAAACCACCTCTGCCTCAGGGAGCACTCCATCCCTGCAAGCAGCTTTTTCACTTTGCTGCTTCAACAGTGAGTCACCACCCAGGAATCAAAGGGAAAAGGACATTTTTAGGGCATCACTGCTCAACAAGTGATGCAGAGAGGCAGCTCCCCTCTTGCCTGACAGCTACAGCACTGGGCAAGGCAAGGGCTCCTTGCAGGTGCCAGGACAGACTGGCTGTCAGGGAAGCCACTTGTCCCCTCAGTCACTGCCAGGGTGAGGACAAGAGACCAAAAAAAAGCAGCAGCCTTTCATGCTACTCTTGCCCAGGAAGCTGTTTCACTGGAGATAATCTGCTGGCTGGCTTACTTGGGAAGGAAAAAAAAAACCTAAGCACACTGCAATCAAAACACAGTCCAACAGCATTACCCTCTCCCATCAGGGAGAAAAATCTCCCATCTCTTCTTCCATTTCCCAGAGGCAGCCTCTGCAGACAACAGAGAGGATTTTGGCAGGCAAAGGGATATCCTTGATGGAATTATTACACCTGCAGCCAGTCAACTGAATTAAAAAGCACAACACTGCACATGGCTTCAAAATGTGTTGCATGTTGTGAGGAACTCACAAATAAATCCTGGACAAAGGCTTCAAGAAATTGCTGCTGAGCTTCTCCTAATCTCTATCTTACCAGCATCTCATTTCAGCTCTGCTTTACAGAACTCTTCTAGCTGTTGTACCTACTAAAAAGAGATCTACATTTCAGGTGAAGACTGGAATAAATACAGGCACTGTATTTATATCCCCTCCCCTTCTTATTTAAACATTAACCCTTACAGAGCTTGGGATTATACCATGCATATTGTTATCAGACAGGACAAAGACTAAACCTGGATGAAACCTTGTGCAGAAGGGCACAGGCAATGAGGGGGAAAGAACAAGATTTACAGCTAAAAGGGATAGAAGCAGCCTGCACAGAGCAGCTTGGTGGCTACAGCCACTTTCCATTCAGCTTCAATTCTGCTGCATCACATCCCAAACCTGTTAAAGCAATATCTGAATTGCTCCCCAAGCCTGCTCTCAACCCATAAAACAAGCACCACAGACAGGATACCCAGAAACAATGCTCCACAAAGGTGACATAATTCAGAGCTCCTGAATAATGTATCAATTCAATTTGCAATCCTCTTGATTCCACAGCAGCAAATTATATTTTAGGTTACTGAGGGACTCTGCTTTCATTAATACTGTATCAAGAAATCAATAATGAAATGCCTATCAAGAAACAAAGACCTGCTAACCACAGGCATCACAATGGCAGCCCCAGCTTTGGCTCCTCCACTGCTGCAGAGCTGGAAAGCTGCAGCATCCCAGTGTGTATTGGATGGGGAGCAAGAAACTGAGTTAAAGTTTGCAGGTATCATTCACTGGGAAGACTGTGGTGCTCTGCTCTCCATAGAATCACACAGCATTGTGAGCTGGGGATCAGCCAGTCCAACCCCCCTGCTCCAGCAGGGTCACCCACAGCAGCTTGCCATGGGGCACCTCCAGCTGGGCTTGGAATCTCTCCCCACAAGGAGACTCCACAGCCTCTCTGGGCAGCCTGGGCCAGGGCTCCAACACCCTCACAACAAAAGTTTCTCCTCCTGGGTTCCAGTCTGTGCCCAGTGCCCGTTGGCCTGGCCCTGGGCACCACTGAGCAGAGTCTGGCCCCAGCCTATTGCTCCCAGCCTGCAGCTCTTGCTGGGCATTAAGCAGCTGCCCTCTGGGGCTGCTCTTCTCCAGGCTCAGCAGCCCCAGGGCTCTCAGCCTTTCCTCCTGCCACAGATGCTCCAGTGCCCTCAGCATCTTCCTAGCCTCCACTGGACTCTCTCCAGCAGTTCCTTGCCTCTGTTCAACTGAGGAGCCCAGAACTGGACCCAGGACTCCAGAGGAGCCCTCAGTGGAGCAGAGACAGCCTCAAAGATGCAGAAGCATAGAAGCACTTTACTGACAACACACACAGCTGACTCCTCAGAAACACCAAGGCCATCTGTGACAAGGCAGCAATGCACCACAGACTTCCTGCAGCTCTTTTTCACTTTGCACTTTGTCAGCTCATGTCCACTCATTTTTCTTCATCTAATCTCTTAACTGAAAGAGGAAAAAGGTCACCAAGCACCCTGGCTGAAGTACTCCTAGAACATGCTCTAAACCTAGTCCAGTTAATTACACAGCTCTGCAGCTTTGGTCCAGAAACCAACAGCTCTAAAACCAAACCCAGTTTCTGGCACACCTTGCCTCACAAAAGAATCAAAGAGCACAGGATGAGCACAGTGCAAGGCAGGGGTCTTGCCACCACCAAACTTCTTTACTGAGCACAGGTTCTGCTCAGGATGAAGCACACACCATCCTGGGACAGGCACCAACCTTAGAACCCTCAGATGCTGCCACTGTCACCTTCCAAGTTGAGGACATGCAACTTCATCTGGGCAGTTCAATGACAACAAGAACCCACAAGGAAGAGGAAGGAAGGTCTTCCACAGACCTCAAAACTGCTTAGTCCCCAAACCATCACCTTCCACCTTCCCATAGTTGCAGGCCCCATGATGCATGTCTGACATCCCCCAAGCCATAATAATCCAGGAGCTGGGAATGCAGTGGAGGGTGAGGGGAGGACAAACAAGACTGAGAAAAATAGGGATTTGAAACAGCTGTTCTGGCAGAGGTCAGCCCTTAACTGACAGAGATAAAAACCCCTAGATAATAGAGAGATAAACATTAACAGATGAAGTGGAAAAGAGAAGAAAAAACAAGATACAAAAGCAAATACCAGCCCAAAGGTACTAAAATTATCTGCTTTGCACCTGCACTTCACAGGCTGAGGAGAAATGACTGTAGTCCAAAAGCATCAGCAGGCTGGTTGGAGGTAGAGAAAGACACCTGGTTTTATTAAAGCTGTCAGGGGCATAGGAAGCTTTTAAACTAGGAGCTCAGGTTTTATCTTTAACCTGGAAGAATCTATGCAAAGCATTTAAGGACTAGAGAGTATCTTAAGCAAAGCACAGCAAGCAAGGATGGCTGCTGCTGTAACACTGCTCCTCTGCAATTCTCTTATTTGTGAGCAAAGACACAGCAAATTACAGGAATCAAACACTACACCCACACCATTTTGTTTCTCCCATTATTTTCTTTCCCTTCTCCTCCCTGATTTTGTCACTTGAGAAAACAAACAATTTTAGCTGAACTCCCTTCACTCCTCCAATGCAGAGCCTGGAGAAGTGATGTTTGCATCCACACCAGCACTGCCCCACTCATCTCAGAGACCACAGCCAAATGCTCTCTGCTTGTCCCACCTTCATCCTTACCCCTCCTTTCTCTCTCAGGGTACCTGGCCACCACCCCCAAGCCAAAGCAGGCTACCCCCCAAGCTCCCAGGCCAACAGCAGTAATTAGAAAGCATCATTACCTGGTTAGAGACCCCACCTCTAGCTAGAACAAGATGAAACTGGTGCCACCAGACCACCTGCATCTCCCCATATAAAGACTTAAATGGTTTCACCTGTTAACCAGCAAAGCTAACTGGGAACTTCATGTGCTTTCTGGATCAGGAAACTCTCTTATAGCCACATAAAAATCTCTTAAATAGCACTGACTTTCCAGCTGAATGACATTAATTTTCACCAGAAGTTACTTTTTGGGGTTTTATTTACAAGCCCCAAAGCACAACATGCATATAATAAATGTTTCCCAATTCTCAGCCTCTTTATTTCTACTTTCCACATTTTCTTACAGAGCTTATAACATCTCAGGAAAGAAAAACAACCAAGCTTGGTAAGTGCTGTCCTCTCTTGTAACTCAGCAGTCTCTACCCCACATAAATCAGTCCCAGGCAGTGGCTTAGCAGCTATGAGCTGAAGGCACAGCAAATCTCCTCACCCCACGGAAATAAGCCACAAGGAGAGGAACCTCACAGAAAAAAAGAAAAGCAATTAAGGAGACATCCTTTCCCAATTCAAAAACCACTGTTCAGTCTCACAGCAGACATCTATTAACCTTTTCTACAACCCACAGTTAAACCCAGCAATGGATGACAGTTAAAAGTTGTCTCTACAATGTGAGGTTTGTCATTATTTTTCCCAGTATTTTAAATCACAGTCATTCAGGTTGGAAGAGACCTCCAAAATCATCAAGTCCAACCAGCAACCTAGCACCACCATGCCACTAAACCATGTCCCTCAGTACCTACCACATCTTTATGCTTTTTAAACCCCTCCAGGGATGGTGACTCCACCACTGCCCTGGGCAGCCTGGGCCAATGCCTAACAACTCTTTCTGGGAAGAAACTGTTCCTGCTATCCAATCTAAACCTCCCCTGCTCCAACTTGAAGCCATTTCCTCTTCTCCTTTCACTGGTAACCTGGGAGAAGAGACCAACCCCCACCTCACTACAACCTCCTTTCAGGTTGTAAACCATAAGCAGGGGTGGGGGGAGGAACACAATACTTTTAGGTTTGTAAGTAACAGATTTTTTTCCCCCATGAAAGCCACATTTGATTTCTCCCTCACAGCCTCTATAAGGAAAACACAAAGTCTTTTACCAGCTGCAGGATTTACACCTACCTCCCCACACAACCACATGCTTTCCTTGCCAGCACTTGACAGCTCTGCCACAGGGCAGGGGCCACCAGAGACTGCAGAGGGAGCACAGGCAGCAGCCCCGGTTCCTCCAGTGACCCTTCTGCCTCTCATGAACCCCATTTGGGGCTAAATCCCAGCGTTTGCCAGGGCACAGCACTGCCAGAGACGTGAAGCAGCCAGCCAACGTAAAAGCAAAGCAATGAACAGCACAAATGGAAACGCAGGGGTCTGAAACCATGCTAACCCAACCTTCATTAAGGTTGGAAAAGACCTTTAAGATCACCAAGTCCAACCAGCAACCCATCACCACCATGCCACTAACCCACGTCCCTCGGTACCACATCTATCCTGCCCAAGGGAGAGTAAAAGAGTTCGTACCTGACCATGCCCCCCCTTCTCCGGCCACTACTCCTGGATGCTGCACACAGCCACAGCCTCGCTCACCTCAGGAAGAGCTGGATGAAAGCGGCGTGGGAGGACTGACAGGCGATAAACGGCTTTTTTACAGCTGAACTTCGCAGGCAAGCCCCATCCTGAAGGCTGGGGAAAAGCCTGCCAGCCCTGACACCAGTGCTTCCCAGTTCGGTGAGCGAACCGCGATGCCTCTCACTGGGACACACCACGCTTGGCCCTTCCCTCGGCCCCCATGCTCTCGCGTGTGCATCCCACATCTCTCCAAGATCCCTCCCGGTGTGACACTCCCCCTACCGCCCCCCCAAAAAGAGGGGGACGCCGACCACCACCTCGCCTCCACGGGCGGGTACCCGCCGAGTTCCCACGGGAACGCGCCTGTGTGTCCCCTCGCCTCGGGGTCGGGGGAGACACCTCTGCGAGATGAGCGCGACCCCGGGCACCAAAGAGGCAGGCAGAGCCCGGTCGCTTCCAGCCGTGCTGCCAGGTGACGGCTATATCACCCGGCAGCAACCGGGACGGGGCTGCTCCCGGCCGGTAGCACCTGCCGACGTCCCCGATGCTGCAGCATCCCCGCGCCCGGTACCTCCCGGCCGGCCTCGTCCCCTCCGTCCCTCCCCTTAGTCCCTCCGCCGTGCCGGTCACCCGGCTCCGCTCACCTCCCCGGCTCCTCGGTAGGGGCCCCTCTGCGCCCCCCGCACAGCGGCGGCGGGCGCGGCCGGCCCCGGGACGCCCAGGCGGTCTCCGGCCCGAGGCGGCGGCCGCCAGGCAGGAAATTTNCTTCTCTGGACACACTCCAGCACCTCAATGCCTTTCTTAGAATGAGGAGCCCAAAAGGGATGCCAGGATTCTGGGTGTGGTCTCCCCAGTGCCCAGTCCAGGAGAACAATCCTGCTGCCACACTAGTGCTGACCCAAGCCAGGATGCTGTTTGTCTTCTTGGCCACCCTAATACTTTAGCCCAGCTATCTGTAACTTGAAGAGTTTTCCCTGTACTTTTAGGCTGAGCTATATTTGCAGTTACAGAAAACCACCTGTTTGTGCTCTTGTGCTCTAGATATGGGGGTGACAAGTGAACAGCTTTGGCTTCATTGCCTGGCCCCATCACCACTATTACACCAGTCCAAAGCTCAGAAGTCCAACCTACCAGTTGTGCATGTTGGAATGCCTCAATTATTCCTGTGCTTCACAGGATCACATTGATGATGGCTGAGTGCTGAGGGTGCACTGGAGCATCAGAGCTGGGTGTTTGACAGTGCTGAGTTCTTGGGTAGCAAGTGTGAGGTTGGGCACCCTCATTTCTCCAAGATCACTGGTGTGGTACATCTTGGAGGGATCTAGGAGTCCTCTGTCAGGATCAGAGAGCCTCCTGGGATCCTTCCCTTTCCTACTCAGCCAACCATTAAAGTGCTGGAGTGGAAGGGACGAGCCCGAGGCCCTTTTGCACCCACCTCCCCCTCCAAGAAACCTCTGCAGCAGCTTGGGCTGCACGGGGCTGCTGAATCAGGACGGTGAAACCCAGAATAGAAACATCAAGCTGAAAAGTAGGGCAGGGAGGAGGAGATTATTGAAGGGGAGGCGAGAACCAAGGAGTCTGAAGGCACTTCTCACTTCCTTTTGTCTTCAGCCCCACCTCTTGTAGAACAAGGAGAAGAAGTCTCTCCTCCAGGATGGGTTTGAGGGATGTTACCTTCCAAACCCCACATCCATACCCACCCTATTTATCTCAAGCATCCCAAAGGATGTCAGACAATTAGGGATGGTATGGAAAGACCATCCAAACAAGATATCAGACCATCTCTGAATAGTTGTGTCTTCTGCAGGAAACTTAATCAGAGCCTAATTATGTCCCTTTGGCATCATGTTGACTTGGAAACAGCAATTTAGTGGAAGGCTGGAATTTTTCAGCAGCCATGGCAGTGGGAATGGGCAGAGGGCCAGGAAGGTGTTTGATTTTAATGAACATGTTTGTAGATCAAATGGCTGCCAGTCAGCAATTTCCTCACTAGCAACCCTTTGCAAGAAGCTGTAGATTAATTTAAATGACTGCTTCTATCCAAGCCATAAAATCCATGGAATTATTATACATGAGGGATAAAATTACCACATTTCCTATTAGTGCAGAAATTAAAAGCACTGTTACATTGTGGTTGCAAGATTAACCAGTCCTGAGAAAGAAATGCAAAAGGAAGTTGTGCAGAAGAAGAAACAAAGAAAATGCACATTCTAGACATTAATATATTGTTTAGAGGAAAAAGATGTTGTGTAGATAAAGGGAACACCCAAATAAACTGTACACTTGTGAAAGAAAGGGGTTTAATAAAGCTTCATCCAATCTTTCTTGCTCCAAGGTCTTCTATTCAAAACCTTGAAGTAACTATTGACATAGCATGAGAGAATTTGGCCTTACTGATCCACAGCAGATTTCCTAGCTGTTTCCTTGCAGCCACATCCAGGACACTTCCAAACCCAACTTTATGCTGCTGATGTGTTTCAGGAGACACTCATGAGCTGGAGCCTACAGGAGTGAGTAGGCCTGAGGCTGATTTTATCTCCAGCTGCTGGCTAGAGAGAAAGAACTTTGTGTGATGTTCTCTGACATACTGCTTTACCTTGAAAACTAGACTATGGAATCACAGAATGGTTTGGCTTGGAAGGGACCTTTCCAGGCCATCTAAGCCAACCTCCTGCAGTCACCAGGGACATCCCCAACTAGTGCAGGGTGCTCAGAGCCCCAGACAACCTGACCTGGGATGGTTGCAGGGATGGGACATCTCCCACCTCTCTGGGCAACCTGGCACAGGCTCTCAGCACCTTCAGTGGAAAACATTGCTTCCTTCTCTCTAGTCTACATCTCCTCTTTTAGTTTCAAACCATCAGCCCAACAGACCCTGCTAAAAAGTCTGTTCCCATCTTTCTTCTAGGCCCTATTAAGTCCTGCAAGGCTGCAGTGAGGTCTCCCTGAAGCCTTCTCTTCTCCAGGCTGAACAACCCCAATTCTCTCAGCCTGGCCTCACAGCAGAGGGGTTCCAGCCCTATGCACCCCACAAAGCTTGAGAGCTGGGGATCTGGAGAATGTCATCTCCTTAAACCCATTTTCAGTACTCTCCAGACAAGGTCTGAAGAGAATTTGTGCTGCTTGGAAAGGGGAGAGGATGAATAATGAAGCTGCAGTGGGATTTGAAAACATTTAGCTACTTTGACAGAGCTTAACTGGCTTCATCACAAAATACATTTAAGAAGTTGGAAGACTGAACTGCTGTAGCTAAAATAAGATCATAATGGGGAGATGTCCACATGTGGAGCCTGACAGAGCTCCAGCAGTGATTTTTCTTTGTCTGTCTCACAGTCCACTGGTCATCTGTCTTTTCCTTGCTCTCCATCACAAATCAAATACATTCTCAGCAATGTCAGCTCTTTGGCAACCATTTCACCCTTGCTTCCAATTTGTCAGTGGAGCTGCAAGACCTCTGACAGCTTCTGGCAGGACCCAGCACCTGCATCCTTTGTTTTCTACTGTGGAAGTCACATTATGCTAGTAGAAGTGTGGAAACCTTCCTATGAGCAATTATAGTCACTGTGCTGTTAAGGAAAGTATCTTCTCTGATTCAAGCTCTCAAGAAGCAGATAATAGGAATTAGGCAATATCTGAACACCAATAATTTACTTCAGGTATTCCAGAATGAGTGTCAAGCTGACAGCACCAAGGAAGACATGGTTTAGTGGCATGGTGGTGACAGGTTGAGCTTGGGCTTGATCTTAGAGGTCTCTTCCAACCTTGATGACTCTGTGATTGTATGCTGGTGCTTGTAAAGCAGGACAATAAGGCAATATTGTCTTACAGACAATAAACTTGTGGTCACAGCCTTGAGAGAAAGGATTTCAAGGAGAAGCACCTCCAGTCCTATTAAAGAGTAAGACATGGACTATAATCCTACCATTTTCCTTCCTCCAACTGTTTTCCAGGCTTCCACATCTAGTGAGAAATAGCCTTGGTGGCAGCATGGTTGATCTCCTTACTCACACACTGGAAAACAAGTTGTCAACCTACTGAGGAAGTTAGAAAATCAAAGGCAGGTCAGCAAATCTCAGCTGGAGACATGTGGCTTCTGTAACTGCAAATATATCTCAGCCTAAAAATACAGGGAAAACTCTTCTAAAGTATGGATAATTGGGCAAAAGAATGAGAATGCCAGCAGAGAGCCCAGGTGGCCAAGAAGGCCAACAGCATCCTGGCTTGGAGCAGCACTAGGGTGGCAGCAGGACTAGGGCAGGGATTGGCTTCCTGGGCTGGGCACTGGGGAGGCCACAGCTGGAATGCTGGGGTCAGTTTTGGGCTCCTCACTCCAAGAAGGACATTGAGGTGCTGGGGTGTGTCCAGAGAAGGGCAATGAAGCTGGGGAAGGATCTAGAGCTGCAGAGTGGCTGGTGGCAATGCAGTATTCCAGCTGTCAATCCAATACCAACATCAGAGCTCAGAAATCAATAACTATCTAGTGCTGGAGTTCTCAGCTGAGAAGATTTAGTCACTCTTTGGGAAGAAATTCAAACACCATGTAATACAACATTGGGTTTTTTTCTTTTCAGTAGTGCTGTAAAAAAGGTCAGAACAAGAGGAGAATGAAATCAGGAGATGGAACAGTACAAATCCAACACCCAAGGCATGGGTACACAGAAATTGTTGTGATCACATCCCTCTCACTTTCCCAAACAGCTCTTGCAATAAATTTTGCAGTTCAGTTGAGCTTCAAATTTTTCACCTCCAGCTACAATAAAATTCCTGATGCTTTCATCTGATCTTTCTCTCACCCACTCCAAAAGGCATCAAGAAATCCCTGGTCCTGTCACCTCTCAGAATTCTGGCTGCAAAGTGACCAGATTGAGGGGGGAAAGAAGAAAATCAATCTTGTCCTTCATATTCTATAGCACATTGATAATCATTTATTTCAATCCCAATTGATCCATCTTAGATGGGGTGGAGACAGCATCAATAGTGCAAGGCCAGATCCTGCAGTGATGCTCATACATCTGCCTCATGTGGGGCTTTCTCCACCTCTTTTGGGGCCAAGTGCAGCTCAAAGATCCTGCAGGCTCAGACCCTGAGTTCCTCTGCAATTAGAGATGGAAAGTGGGAAATCCAAAGGTTGTGACAGCTCTGTGTGATACCCAAGGATGCAGCACAAAAGGTGGTGTCCAGGGGAAAATCAGAAGCATCAGCTCAGCTGCCAGCCAAGGACACTGCTAAATCACCTTGCCAGCTACCAATTCTTCTTCAAACTGAAAGATTTGAACTAAATATGGAACTTTTTTAAGCCACCAGCATCCATCTCTCAATGCTGTGGTTGCAGCAGAACACAAGATAATTTGCAGTGGCTTCAGCTTCAATTTCTCTATCTGCTGCTGAGGGCAGCTGAGAACATCTAGCTGTGAGCCAGCCAGGAGCAAGCTCCTGGACTCTGCTGCAGCTGGGAGGTGGTGATGGTGGCATCCTTTGGGACATGGCATCCCATAGAACATGCAACCCTCAAGAGATGGCATCTCTGCAGAGCTCTGGGCAAAGCAACAAACCACCATGTGCTGTATTTATTTATCTTCACCTGTCAGAACATTTGTAACAGAGAGAAACAAATGTATAGGAGATGTTTGCAAACAAAACCCTTTCCTGTTGTGTTTTCCCCTGCAGATCTGGTTGCTCAGAGCAAACATGGGCATAACCAGAAGAGAAACACTCCCAGAGTCTACCTTTCAAAATACAGAACTCTCCACAGCTTTGTAGAGCAAAGGATTCCCAATCCCTCTGCTGTCCATCTGCTTCCTCAGGAATGACTCTGGTTTTCCTGCCTGGCTGTTGGGCAGAGCTGAGGCTGTGTTAGTGGGGGCAGAGGCTGTAAGGTGCTGGTCAGGAAATGTTTTCTCTGAGTCAGAGGAAAGGAATCTCTTCTCTTTTCTCTCCTGTGATGAGGTCTGTCATGTCCAACTCCAACTTTCGTTGCAGGTTATGTGATGCTTTTTTTAGCTGGTGGGAGAGAGAGACAAGGAATCATAGCAGCAGCAGAGAATTGACTCACTTCAAGGTGGCAGGGAAGAAAAAGAGCAAATTACAGTCTCATTTACAGAGCAATTCCCCTAGCCACAGGAGAGTTGCAAGGATTTGAGCCATAAAGATTTGAGCTGAGTCATGGAAAACTAAAAATAACTGAATAATTGCATAGAAAGGCAGCACTGGCTACTGACTGCAGCTCTCAGTCCCTGTTATTTGGCATTTGTAGAAGTCTGGGGGCTCAGATCATTTCAGCTTGGTTGTCTCAAGCCTGCCAAAGGAGGACCACTGAGCAGCAGCTGAAAAGTCATTCCCCAAAGTACCAAGACAAACATCAAATCTTAAAAATATATATATATATATATTTAAATGTATTTCCTAGGGGACAAGTAGCCCAGCTGCTGGCAGAGGGCTGATGGCAGGTGAGCAGATTATTACCTCAGCTCATTAAAAAAGTAACCTAGGACTATAAATACTTGGACTATAATCTTTGCAGGCAAGGAAACAGGGAATAGAAGTATTAGATTAATAAAGCTGTGGAGGTGGATCAGTCTGATAAAGGTTACTCCTAGTGCTGGGGTTAAAATGTAACTGAAGTACTGGACAGAAACTGGCAGGTCTCTTGCTTTGGATTGCTTTAGGAGGGCTGAAAAGGTTCCCTGTGCTCTTTGGTGCTTTGAACATATACTGCCTATAGACATATCTCAGTCTGGGGAAGAGAAGGCTCCCAGGAGACCTTCTGGTGGCCTTCCAGGATCTGAAGGGGGCTACAAGAAAGCTGGGGAGGGACTTTGTAGGAGGTCAGACAGTGATAGAACCAGGGGGGATGGATGCAAACTAGAGGAGGGCAGATTTAGACTGGATATTAGGAGGAAGTTCTTCACTTTTAGGGTGGGGAGACACTGGAACATGTTGCCCAGAGAGGCTGTGGAAGCTCCATCCCTGGAAGCTTTTCAGGCCAGGCTGGATGGGGCTCTGGGCAACCTGCTCTAGTGGGAGGTGTCCCTGGCAGGCAGGGGGGTTGGAACTAGATGATCTTTCAGGTCCCTTCCAACTCTGACAGTTCTAGGATTATTTCCTCTGTGTTACATAGGGGAAGTAATAACATGATTTAATAAGTTAAGTAATTATATGAAACTCTTTATGGATAAAATGTATCAATTCTTAAAAGCAATGACACCAAAAGCATCCTTAAAGTCCCATATAATTTGGCAAAAAACCCCCCATATACACAAGCAAAAAAAAAAGCAAAAAAGAAAAAAGGAAAATGGAGAAAAAAAAAAAAAGGAAAAAGGGGAGAAAAAAGGAAAAGGGAAAAAAATGTAATTAAAAAGGGGGGAAGTGTTATTACATGAAAATATGTGGAATTTAACTAATAAATATAACTCTGCCTTAGGAAAATATTTTCCTGCCCATATTCAGCACCTCCTTACCCCCTCAAAAGCCAAGCCCAAGCCAGGGCTTTCCCAAAGAGCAGCCAGAATTTAAAAGAGGTCTCAAAAGGGGTGGTTGGGTAGCTGCTAAGCAAGCTGGAATTGGAAGAGAGGAGGAAATTTTATTCCACTTAACCATAACACATAAGATACAGATTTAGCAAAAATTCTTCCCAGCTTGGTTATCAGCCTTGGAAGAGGAATAAACCCAGGAAAAGGCCAGAAAGTTGTGTCAAGGAGGAAAAGAATCTCACCAAAAGCAGGAAGGTGAGCTGGGACCTGGCTGGCTGCCCAGGGCAGTGGTGGAGTCACCATCCCTGGAGGGGCTGAAAAAGCATGGAGATGTGGTCCTGAAGGCCATGGTTTAGTGGCATAGGGGTAATAGGTTGATGGTTGGACTTGAAGATCTTGAAGGTCTCTTCCAACCTTCAGGATTCTGTGGTGTCAGGCTCTCAGAGATGTCTCCAGAGCTGGGATCTGAAGAGCTATGGTTTGGTGAGGCAATGGTAAATCATCTGCCAAGGATTCTGCCCAGCCCTGGCCAGGTTGGTTTTGTTGTAGCTATAGCAACACCTATTCTCCTGATCAAAGTTCAATCACTTTACATGTTTATTACCACTGCTCTTTGCTTAAAGTTTACCAGGGTGACTTTCTCCTAGCCCAGAGAGCAGCGAGGAGGAAACCACCTCATGCTAAAGAGAAAAACATACCTTAAACTAGTGAAAAACCTCCAACAAGATGCCATCCAGGAAAAAAACAACCATGTTTGCCTCTGCTTTTTTGACTTCTCTTTGCTCTTTTGTGCTGATTTGTGTGGTGCTAGCAACCCAGCACTGGATGAGTAGCGAGGTTTGTCTTTCCAGCACGGAATCCAAGGCGACTGTCAGCCTCACCTATGGACTCTTCAGTGGCACCTGTAAACAGTCTGTCTCTGCAGGAATTGAGGTCTCAGAAAGTACTTTCCAAGGTGAGTGGTGTTCTGCCTGGAAATGGAGGTTGTCTTCTTGCTCAGGCAGGGGATGGATGGAGGGAGCGTGGCTGGGACTCTTAGACTAGAAGTGAGGAGAAGAATATCTGGAAGGCAGAGTTTAGGTCAGATGTAAGGAAGAAGTTGTTCACTGGGAGAATCCTAGAATGGCCCAGGTTGGAAGGGACTTTAAAGATCATCTAGTTCCAACCCCCCTGCCATGGGTAGGGACACCTTCCACTAGACCAGGTTGCTCAAAGCTTCTTCCAGCCTGGTCTTGGAGATTTCCAGGAATAGAGCAACCTGTGTCAGTGCCTCACCACCCTCTGGGCAAAGAAAAGTCTCTCCCCTTCTACTTTATAATCCCCTTAGAGAGAGGGTGGTGAGGCACTGACACAGGTTGCTCTATTCCTGGAAATCTCCAAGACCAGGCTGGAAGAAGCTTTGAGCAACCTGGTCTAGTGGAAGGTGTCCCTACCCATGGCAGGGGGGTTGGAACTAGATGATCCCTTCCAACACCAACTACTCTATGATGATATGATTCTATGAAACCAGTCTGGGGATTTAAGTAGTGTAAAATAAGGCCCCCAAAAGCACAGGAACACTGCAATGTTCTTGCTAGCAGGAATTTCCTCTAATTATCTGTGATCTTAGCCTAGGCTTTGGAACAGTGAAAAAAAATACAGGATGAGAACTGTGTGTAAAATGCATTCTAATTTTCAGGAGCTTTGAGTGAGGAACAGCAAAGCAACACTGAATTATTCATTCAAGGATTACACACCTAATTCACCTTCCAGAATTTGTTGCTTTTCAGTTTTGTTCTGTTAAATTCATTGTTTCATTTAAAACATTTTGCCACCTACCATCAAGTTAGCATCCTTTTTAGGGAAGAAGGTTTTCTGAGGCTGCTGAAGGGAAAAAGAAGCAAGCAATAGCTTTTATTAATAGCCACACAAACCCAGATTACCAACAGCCATGACAAAGACCATAAATGACTCTTTTGGAAAGCACCATATTAAAAGAAATTCCCAAACATAAAGATGAAAGAGAAACAAAGGAACATGGTTGCTATGAATGGGCAGTGCATGGCCAAGGTAGCCTCTTAGACTGCCATGAACAACCTGAATAGAGCAATAAAGCAATAAAGCTACTCTGGAGGCTCTGAGATGGGCAGAATGTGAAAGGAATCTAATAACTTCAGTCCTTAGAGGCTTCATTAGTTGTTCTCATGATTTGTCTTCGAAAGGAACCATCCACCTAGATAACAGTCTGGACAAGAGCTTGTTTATGGCTTTGCTTGTTTCCAAGTCAAACATGGAAGAACTGTGAGCAAGATGCAGGAAGAAGCACACCCAGAGAGCCCTGTGAAGTCAAAATTTATCTGGCACAAGCAGATGAGGAAGTCTTGGGAATTTGTGACAGCAGAGAGAAATGGGATAACTTTCTGACTTGGGAAAGACATCACCAAAGACCTGAAAACTGCTGGAACTTCATGACTGTTGGCATCAGTGTCCAGAGGTGCTAGGGGATCTCCTGAGAAGCAGAAAGCCAGGTTGAACTCTGCTTTGGATGTTTTGGTTGGTGGTTTGGGTTGGTTATGGTTTGGTTTTCCTTCTTTAAGTGAAAAATTCATCATGTGTCACAAATGATCAGAGACCTCATAACAGCTGCCAGAGCAGCACTGTTATGAAGAAGATGACCTCCAGGCTAGCAGCTGGATGCCATTCACACTGAGGTCAGTGAAAGTTCTATCCAAGCACACAAGAGGTAAAGATGAACACATGAAGATACAGAAGCCTTAGGGAGAAACAACCACGAGTACCAATACAGGCTGGGGGTTGGACTGCTGGCAAACAGCTCTGCAGAGAAGGACCTCAATGTCCTGGTGGACAAGTTCACCATGAGCCAGCAATGTGCTTTTGGGACCAAGAAGGCCAATGGTATCCTGGGATCCATGAAAAACTTGAGTGTGGCCAAGAGGTCAAGGAGGGTTCTCTTCTCACTTTGCTCTGCCCTACCNCTGGCTCAGGCTGCCCAGAGAGGTTGTGGAGTCTCCTTGTGAGGAGAGATTCCAAGCCCAGCTGGAGGTGACCCTGGGCAAGCTGCTGTGGGTGACCCTGCTGGAGCAGAGGGGTTGGCTAGATGATCTCCAGAGGTTCCTTCCAATTTAAGGAGAAGGCAAAGCCCTCTGCCTTCATTCTGGAGTTAGTTTTACTCCCCTGCAGAGGTTACCCAGCTGTGGGTTACCATTGATCCCATTGCAGCTGACCAGTTGCTGCAGATTCCTTCAGTTTGCACTGGCTGCTTCATTTAGGAACAAAAAAAAAGCAAAATCCACCAGCACAAAGCAGCATTTTATGTCAAACCTTTAGCCTTGTGATGTTGCAGGAGTGCTTCCAACAGCCAGAGTCTGACAACATTACACCCCCTAGTCTGCAGATCTCTGTCAGAGAGAGACTAGAACAATTAGGAGGTGCAATAGGTGTAGCCAGTCAGCTCTGGAGATGTTCTGAGGCATCAAATTAAGTCAGGCTGCCAGAGGGAAATGACTCCAACTTCTCTCATTCACCTCCAGCCTCATTTCTTGAACCAGACAATGCCCAAAGAGTCAAGTGCTTCAGTGGAACAGGTGGCACAACCAGCAGCATGCTCACTTCCATTTCCTGGCCTGATGTCTCCTGCCTGCCTCTCTTCCCTGTTCTTCTAGGAGAACTGCATCTCATTTCCATAACACATCCTTACCTGCCACTTCCTCAAACAGAAACTCACTTCTGCCAGGAATATGACAGAAATGAGAGAGCAGCTTTCCTTTCCATTTGCTTCCAAGAGCTCTTTTTGCTAGCAGTATTTATTTTCTATGTGTTTCTTTGGTTTGGGTTGGTTTTTTTTTTTGCTTACTATATTTTTCTGCTGTGATTTTACCAATTTCTCCACTAACCAAAACCTTTGCCTAATGGCTTTGTATGGCAAGCAGCAGGGAGAAGAAGTTTTCTTGCAGATGGTTGTCTATCAGCACAGTCATTTGCATTGAGCCTGAAAACATTGCTGTCACATTTGTTACAGGCTGAGGCAGCCACATTAGAGTTGCCTTTTCAATCTTTACCTGGAATGGAGGAAAATAATGTCTTTCAGCACAGCTACACTGCAATCACTCTGAGTATACTGCAGTCACATTTGTGTCTCTTCAAATCAGCAACATATCAACTCACCAGAAGGATTTAGGCAAAAACCATGAAAACTGAAGTCCTGGAGGGGCTGACTACATCTGCCAGGTGTACATGGCCAGCCAGCCACAGGGATCACACCAAACAACAAATTTTACTGAGCTGGAGCAAAAAGGAGAGGTGTCAGGACACTCATGGTAAGGTTCATGCCTCCTTGACATGTGGCCTCAGGAGTGGAGACCTTGAAAGCAGGTGGAAACAAAGCAGGAGTGGTTCCTTTCTTTTAGAAGAAGGGAATAAGTGCTACTTCCACTGATTATTTTTTTCCCCTTGCAGGATGTGGAAAGAGAAAGATGTAGCCAGGATATGAACACCAGCTCAACCACCCCTCACCTGGCCAGGCTGCCCATGGCAGGGGTGGAATCTCCATCCCAAAAACATGTAGATGTGGTACATGGGGATGTGGTTTAGTGGTGACTTGGCAGTGTTGGGTTAAGGGTTGGACTTGATGATCTCCTTTGTAGGATCTGTGATTCTATGAAGGGTCATGCTCAGTTATATTTGGACTTTTAGAAGCTGTTCACAGAATCTTAGGGGTTGGAAGGGACCTCTGGAGATCATCTCATCTAGATGTTCACCTAGAGCATGTTCCCCTTGTCAGATTTATTCCACATGAAGAGGGCTGCTGCTGTATTAACAGGGAATAAGCTACAATTGGAGCCAGGTTTTTACATAGGCATCTGTAGAAGTTACCAGACACCTCAGGAGGAAAACCTAGTTTTCTGAACAGATTTAGCCATAAAATTTCTGTCTGGCTAGGTCAAGAGGAAATATGTGCAGGTGTGTTGAAGAAATCAAGTTTACTCCCCAACTTCATGCCCAGGAAGTTCCTGTGCCTGCAGGGATAGCAGACATCCACTTATTTTAACCTAATATACCTTCACCATAGCTCAGATTTGGGTTTATGTGTGGTGGCCAAACCTACTGCTGCTTCTACAGCCCAATCTCCACCCATCTGCCAAGCCTCTGCTTATTAGCTTTTAATTACAGCCATGTCAGTAAGTCCTAAAACCATCTGAGCCCAGCAGGCTGTTCTGGGAAGGTTGGTTATCAACACTGAGCTCCTGTGCTTCAGTTGCAGATATCCTGAGAAGCACCACAGCAAAAAGCACCATCACTGCCATTATTGTCATCCTGGTCCTCAGTTTACTGACCTCCCTTCTCAGCTCTGGATTCACCTGCACTAATGCTGTCAGCAATCCCTACCAGACCTTTCTGGGACCCATTGGAGTCTACACCTGGAATTCCTTATGTGGTGAGTACCTTGTCCCATGCTGGCCACTTTTTGCTCACCACACTGTAGTCTTAGCACTTCCAAGATTAGGAAACCTCTAGCTGTAAAAGAAAACACTTAGATAATCATAGAATCCTAGAACTGTCAGAGTTGGAAGGGACCTTAAAGACCATCTAGTTCCAACCCCCCTGCCTGCCAGGGACACCTCCCACTAGAGCAGGTTGCCCACAGCCCCATCCAGCCTGGCCTTAAAAGCTTCCAGGGATAGAGCTGCCACAGCCTCTCTGGGCAACCTGTTCCAGTGTCTCCCCACCCTAAAAGTGAAGAACTTCCTCCTAATATCCAGTCTAAATCTGCCCTCCTCTAGTTTGCATCCATTCCCCCTGGTTCTATCACTGTCTGACCTCCTACAAAGTCCCTCCCCAGCTTTCCTGTAGCCCCCTTCAGACCCTGGAAGGCCACAAGAAGTCTTCTCTTCAGCTGGTTTTGGTTTTTAACCATGTATGCAAGCTATCATCTTTGAAGTACCAGTAAAACAGTATTATTTACTTGATGTGACACCATAAAAGTCTGGATTCACTGACAGTGAAACTGGAAACCAAGCAACCCCAACGAGTGCAGCAGCATTTCATGTATGATGCACATGGAGAAGAACAGAGTAAGCTGACAAATAGAGAAAGAAACTGTAACAGAAAAGTTCCTGCAAGCCAATCTGGGCCCAACCTCTTTAAGAATTTCTGTCACTATTTTGTGGTATTTATACCATATTTCATAGAATCAATAAGGTTAGAAAAGACCTCCTAGATTATTGAGTTCAACTCTTGACCTAACACTGCCAGGTCCCTCAGCACCACATCTACCTGTCTTTTAAACCTTTCCATGAATGGTGACTCCACCACTGCCCTCAGCAGCCTGGGCCAGGGCTTGACAACCATTTCCATTAAGAGATTTGTCCTCATCTCTAAGCTAGACCTCCCCTAGCACCACCTAAAGCCATTTCCTCTTGTCCTGTTACTTGGGAGAGACCAACTGCCACCTTGCTCAGACATCCTGAAAGGATGTGGAGCTGCAGAGAGTGAGAAGGTCTCCCCTGAGCCTCCTCTTCTCCAGGCTAACCAACCCCACTTCCCTCAGTTGCTCCTCACAGCACTTGTGCTCTAGACCCTTCCCCACCTTCCTTGCCCTTCTCTGGACACACTCCAGCACCTCAATGTCCTTCATGGAGTGAGGAGCCCAAAACTGACCCCAGGATTCCAGCTGTGGCCTCCCCAGTGCCCAGCCCAGGAGGCCAATCCCTGCCCTAGCCCTGCTGCCACACTAGTGCTGACCCAACCCAGGATGCTGTTGGCCTTCTTGGCCACCTGGGCACTCTGCTGCCTCATCTTCAGCTGCTGTCAACCAGCACCCCCAGCTCCTTTTCTGCTGGGCAGTTTTCCAGCCTCTCTGCCCCAAGCTGAGCTGCCTACATACCAAATTAGGCCTAAGGTCTCTTCCATAGGCTGGTCTCTAGCTTCGTCTCCAAAACTCGCTGACTGAAATACATCCACAACAGCATGGGGTAGGAGCAGTTAGGAAGTCTGAGTCATGGAGAAATTAATTTCCTTCTCTAAAAAACACTTTCACAGATGAAAATAGGTTTTAACATTCCCTTAGGAGAAAAGAAAATGGTAGAGACACTGAGTTCTTAGAGAGGTGAACTCTGGAAAGGAGCTCCCTGGAGGTGTCCTCCACCTTGTTCAGCTGCTACACTGGAGCCTGGCTGCTCCCAACACACCTTCCTGCCCTCTTCATCTTGCTGTGCTAATGACTTCAGCTCTCACACTCAGTTTGTCTCAAGAGGACTATGCATTCCTCTAATAGGAACATTTTCTTTAAGCACATCTGATCACAGAGTGCTTCAGAATGGGCATTTTGTCCTGCAAAAGCTCTTTAAGGTCTGAAGATGCTCCACCAGTGGAGCAGGAGCTTGTTCTCCCTTGAGCCACATCCCCAGCAACTTCATCCTGTCTGGGGACCACACTCTGCTAATGGCCTTTGCCAAAATCAGACCTTGGTGGAAAGGGAATCATAGAATCACAGGGTTGTCAAGGTTGGAAGAGACCTCCAAGATCATCAAGTCCAACCACCAATCTATCCCTGTCATCTAAAACCATGTCCCTAAGACTAAACTAAGTCCCTAAGTGCTACATCTAGAGGCTTTTTAAACCCCTCCAGGGACTGTGACTCCACCACCTCCCTGGGCAACCTGGGGCAATGTCTAAAAACTCTTGTAGTGAAGCAATTGTTCCTGATATCCAGTCTAAACCTTCCCTGGTGGAACTTGAAAGAATCATGAAGATAAACATAGTCTTACATGGAGTTGGGAGACCAGTCCCTTTTTTTCTCCAGCCATGGCTAACACAGCATCTAAAGCTAGATTCTGGAACAGCTGTGGATGCCTTGATACACAAGCAGAGTGAACAAAAGCCTAGGTTAAGCAATTATTCAACCTCCGAGACAAACAGATCATGGTCTCATCACATGAGAAGGTTGGTTGTTTCTTCAAGGCCAGCACCAGTTAACACAGCCTGAATCTGCAAGCTTGGACCTGAAATGCAAAGGCTGTGGGCTTGCCAAAATGAATATGAGTCAGAAAGTAAACTCCCATGTTGGCTGAGGCTTGGGGTTCCTTTTCACAGCCCTCTCAGTGCTATGACCTGGAAGTCTCTTCTGCTGTTGGCATCTTTACATGAGAAGTCATGCATCACTTAGTCTATGAGGGTATCTTGGAGGTTCCTAATTCTCCTACCAGATGGCCTGAAAGTCCAGTGTCCTCCTGAAATAAACTGACCTTGTTTCAGCAGGATTATCTGCAGGATGGTTTACCTGGAGGAGAGGAATAGAAACCTTCTCAGCTGTGTTCAGAGATGCCACCTCCATCAACACTAGGAAAGTAGAGATGTAAAAGCATTACTTAGCTAAATGTCAAAGTGATCCAAGTCCACTTCTATTCAGAAGGCAGAGTTACAGATCTAATAAGACATCTCATTTTGGCTCATCACAGAGTTGATGAATAATTAGTGTTGGAAAGAGCAGGAGGTCTCTCAGTCTAAGCTCTTGAGCAAAACTGGGCCAACCCTGAACACTGAGCTGGTGCTTGGCAACATGGCTTAGAGGCAAATATGGCAGTGTTGGGTCCATGATGGGACTTGATGATCTCAGAGGTCTTTTCCAACCATAATGACTCTATGATACTGCACACTCCATCAATTTGGGCTCATATCAAAGAGGCATTCAGCAAATCCCCAAGGGGATGAAGAGATTGTACTCATCAGCTCTAAACTCAGTGAAACAAAAAATCACACTTAATGGCCTTATCTATAGAACAGTCAGTGCCAATCCATCCATTTAAGGAGAAGATATGGTCACCAATGCCAAACCCCCTCACAGATACTCTTAGGTGAGACAGAAGTCCTTTGAATGCCCTCCTATTTTACTAACATCTTTATCCTAGTCCAGGTTTTCTAACCAATCCAGGTGGACTATTTCCAAGCAGCACCATCACTGGTACTAGAGTTCACCTCTAACATTTGTCTTGCTCTTTTCTAGGGATCCTCACCCTCATAGCCATGATCCTTTTCCCTGTCAACATAGAAGAACACAGCCTGTCTGTGGAACTGGCTCGTGGTTGTTTTCCTTTCCTGCAGGAACACATCAGCTCTGCACACACTTATGGCTATTCCTACTGGATCATGCTGCTCATCATTCTGCTGAACATTGCTTCTATTGTCATCATCTATTTCTATGACCATGCCAGGTATTCTAAGAAGAAACAACAGGAAAGACCCATTGAAAATGCACCAAAAGATGTCATTCTCTTTTGAGGACACCACAGCAAAGTTCTACCCTGAACAGGTGTGGCCATGCCCTTTCCTACCTGCTGTGCCAGACTGTCCTTGTGTCCAGACACACAGAATAGGCTTTATTAGTGATGATTTATGGGCAGGATCATCCCCCATGCCTGGCTGGATTAGTATTTGAGATGCAGACAAAGACACACCACTGTAGAACTGCACACAAGGGGGGAGCTCCCTTCCTGCCCCACCAAGAGAAGAGGAGCAGAGGAATGGGACCTTGGGACAGATGCCACTGTGCAAACATCATGCTTAGTGCACAAAGCCCAGCAGAAGTGTCCTGTGCAAAGTAACACCCAGCACCTTCTGCTCCTCTGCAGCTAGCAGGGAAGTGGTTTTTCTGGCACTGTTTTCCTTTGCAGTATGATTTTGAGAAGCATGCTTGAGAGGTGCCCTGGGATGCAGGAGACACTCATGGAGGAAACAAAAAGGCATTTCTGAAGAGGGGATGAGAAGATACAAGAGATGATTTCCACTATTTATGTCCAACAAAATAAAGTGTCAGTATTTGAGTGTCCCTTTATCACTCTATAGGAGCATCTGAAGGAAGGCTGCCAGGAGGATGGAGCCAGGCTCTTCTTGATGGGGCCAAGTAAGAGGCTGTGAGGCAATGGGCACAGACAGGGAGTTCCACCTAAACATGAGGAAGAACTTTGCTGTGAGGGTGTTGGAGCCCTGTTCCAGGCTGCCCAGAGAGGCTGTGGAGTCTCCTTCTCTGGAAATGTTCAGAAACCATCTGGGCACAATCCTGCATCAGGTGCTCTGGGGACCCTGCTAGAGTAGGGAGGTTGGACTAGATGACCTCTGATGGCCCCTTCCAACCTTAACCATCTTGTGATATGGAGCTGTGCTCTTTCAAAGGCACCAGACCAGAGGGATTTTTCCACTCTGTATCTCAATAAAAGCACGAGGGCAAATCTGAGACAAAACCAGAAGAGTGTTTCTAAGGCTTGAGGGGTGACACAGGTCAAGAGAACAAGAGATGTTGTCTCCTCTCCATTGCTGACAAGGACCATGCCTAGAACTGCTTTTCAGTGCTGTAAACATTGCAGTCAAAGCACCAGAGACTCTGTAGCCATGAGCAAAGCTGGTCCAAAGCCAAACATTTGCCAGTTTTGCTTTGGCTGCAAAAATTTTTCACAGGGTTTCAGCAAGCATCTGTCACTGTTGTGCTCAGCCAGCATCCATCACCCAGGACAATTACACTTACAGCAGAGAAATAAAATGATGGTAATGGAATAATACCTGAGGAACAAGGGATCCTGGTTTGATACTTGGTGGCTTACCACTGCTTGGGCTTTTCTGGTGCACTGGGGGGGGGGAAAAAAGCCCCACTCCTGCTGTCTTGTGCCTGTTTGAACCATGTGTCTCTGTTAAATATCAGTCTGGAAGTCTCCAGAGACCTTCTGCTCTCCTGCTGATGTCTACAGCTGCAAAGGAGCCAGAAGGACAATGGGTGGTCAGAGGGAACCTGCTTTGGTGTGAGCTGCAGATTGAAATGATTATGGCACTGAAAGCCCTGAATTTGAATTGGAGAATCATAGGTAGCATCATGGCACTGGTTGGGGTGGAAGGGATCTTAAAGGTCATCTAGGTCAAACTTGTCTGGGTTACAGCCACTTCTACCACAGGAGACAGAAAAGAAGAGGAGAGAGAGACAGGGGAGAGAGAGAGAGAGAGAGAGACAGGGGAGAGAGAGAGAGAGAGAGAGACAGGGGAGAGAGAGAGAGAGA
>VWZX01010983.1:220294-251518 GCA_013399015.1 Galbula dea | reverse complement strand
TGAGTGGGGGTGTGCGGTGAAGCTCAGGGAGCTCTCGTGATGAGGAAGACGGAAGAGCTTGTGATGGGTATGAGGTGCAACAGCAATGGGATGTGAGTTGTGCACACAACAGGGAAGAGGGGGGTGGGAACGCATCACAGTGGGGTGTACGGTGGGGCACAGCGTCCGCCTGGATGTACATGGTAAGTCTGTGCAACAAGAGAGGGAGGTTCACATGCAGTGGAGTTTTGGGTACGTATGCAACAGGGCATGGACATATATGCCCAGTTGAGTGGGGGATGTCTGAGCCATGGGGCAGGAGGTTCACGTGAAATCGCGCACAAGGTGGGTCCGATAGGACACAGAGATGCGTGTTCAATGAGGTATTTGCGTTATGGGGCATGGGAATGCCTGTGCAATGGAGCACAAGGATGTGAATGCAGTGGAGCAGGACGATAAGCATGCTGTGGGGCAGGCGGTGCCCATGCCGTAGGGCATGGAGATAAATATGCAGTGGGAAACTGTGGTGTACGTCACAGAAGGGACAGCGGGAATGGACAGCCTGCACAGAGTGGGTTGTGCGTGCAGCAAAGTGTCGACATGTGTATGTGGGACATTGGTGGGACTATGTGAAGCGATGAGCGTGCGGTGGGACATGGGGACCTGACTTGGTGACGGTGATACTGGAGTGTACCCAGGTTTTTGGAGGGCGCATTCCCTGGGGACGGGGGAAGCTGGCCGGGGGCTGCCGGTGACGCGGGGTGGGGGTCTAAGCGGGAGCTCTTCGCGGTGCTGACCGTCGCACCTGAGCTGTCCGTGGTGCTGCCTGGCGGCTGAGACTTGGGGGTTGTGTTCCCCGGGTGTCGAGTTCCACGACTTCGGCTACTGGTCTGCGTCAGAGGAGTACTTGCTTTCCTCCTTCTCTCCCCTCTGTCGTGGTTAGGAAATTCCATTCTGTCCTCCGGCAACCCTCCCATGACATAGTCATACCACCATGGGGATTTACAAGGACAGGCTGAAGGAATTGGGGTTGTTCAGCCTGGAAAAGAGAAGGCTTAGAGGGGACCTTATAGCGGCCTTTCAGTACCTGAAAAGGGATTGTGAGGTAGACGGGGAGAGACTTTTCACCTGGTCTGATTGCAACAGGACACGAGGGAATGGATATAAGCTGAAGGAGGGGAAATTTAGGCTAGAGATTAGAAGGAGGTTCTTTACCCAAAGGGTGGTGAGGCACTGGAACAGGTTGCCCAGAGAGATTGTTAAGGCCCCATACCTAGTAGTGTTTAAGGCCAGGCTGGATGTGGCCCTGGGCAACCTGGTCTAGTGCATGTGGCATCCCTGCCCGTGGCAAGGGGGTTGGAACTAGATGATCTTTAAGGTCCCTTCCAACCTGAGCCATTCTATGATTCTACAATTCAGACTGACCCTCTGCCCTGGGTGAGTGGGCATATAGGAAACTGTGCTGGAACTGGGAAGCTCCGAGTGCTTCCCCATGGTACCTCCTAGAATTGCGTTCAATATCCTCTCCTCCTTGAGGTTCCCTGCCAGGTCACTGTCCCCACATGGGGAGAGGAGTTGTGGAGTGGCTTGGTAATTCACGATTGGAAAACCAGGGTCAAGTGCTCTTGCACTAAAACAGGTATTTCATGCCTGGCTTGTGTTGGCTGGAAGTGAAGGGAAGGAAGAGCTGCCTTTGTTCCAGAGAAGGGAGCAGATGCATGTCAGTATACAACTGGCTGGGGCTGCACGCAAGCAGCAAAAATACACGTGCACATAAGCACATGCACTCACTCCCAGCCAGGCACATGCTGTGCAAAGCAGCCCTTCTTCTCAGCTATCCCACTCCCTGCTGGGCACAACCTTCCTCCCAGCCCATCCTCTGCTGGTGTCTTCCTTGCCAGCAAGCTTGTGCATCTCATCCTTGGTGCATTTCTAAGGAATAACGGATGGGTCTCCCAGGCTGACACTGGGAAAGTGTGGCAATGGTAGGGTCAAGTTACAGCTTCTGTCGGGAGACGTCTTTCTTGTCTTTACTGTGCCAAGGAAGTGGCTGCCCCTCTGCTGCTGGGTCTTTTGGAAATTTCTGGAAAACAAACTGTCAGATAGTTGGGCAGGGGAAGGTGGTCCCAGTGCTTGCTATAGGCTTGCAGAAACTGTCTTGCAGACATGGCTGTGAACAGCCATGCTCACCCATGCATGCAAGTGTAAATGCCACCTCTTTGCTGTATGTGCGGACAGCACCTATGTGTGTATCTGTGCACACATATGTGGACACTTCTCCACAAACCGTGGGAGAGCTGGGAAGCTGTGCAGGAAGTGCACTGCTTGCTGCTTCTTCTCATGGTTCTAGGGTGGGACTCTGTGGTTTACTATGGGCTCTGTGCTAAGCCTCCTCAGCAGGCAGAGTAGAGGGGGAATCTATGTCCCTGTAGGAGCTGATCTTTTGAAACAGGGCTGAATCCATGAGGAATGGCCCTTTGTTACAGGCAAAATGCAGGGAGCAGGTCCTTGCTATTGGAAAAGGTGGGTAAACAGAGAGCCTGGGCAGCTGGGACCAAGGACTCCTCAGGCTGCAGAGGATGAGTGCCCATAGCTCAGGGAATTGGACTTGAGGTGATGATGAACCAGGCACAATGAAGACTGCCAGGGCTGTGAGGCATAGCCGGGCACAGCTGACATCAGCCCTGGGGACTCACTGAAATGGCACAGTCCCAACCTCTCCTGCCTCCAGGCTGCCAGTTCTGGGACATGTTGAGAGCCTGAGTGGGTGGACCTGGTCTAGGAGGGGCAATGCACCACCCCACACCGGCCCCAGTCCACCCTGCCGAGAGCCCCTTGGTTTCTTTTGCAGATGGGCTTTTTGTGACTGACTACTTCACCCGCACACCACGCAAGCTTAGCCCTTTCCGATCCTTTGCCAGCATTGAGCTTTTCCACTTCCACATCCCTGAAGACACCATCATTGCCATCTGGAACCTCATCACTTTCAAAGAGCAGGGTGGCACCTTTGGTGACCAATGCCCGGATCGTAGCATTACAGTGTAAGTAAGCAACCTGCCATGTCTGTTTCCCTTCTGCCTGCCTCTGCAGGCACCTGCGTGGACTTGCCCTGTTGCCTGCTTGCTCTTGCCTGCTTCTTGGTTGCACACGCATGTGTACACAGAATCATAAAATGCTATGTTGGAAGGGACCTCAAGAATCATCTGATTCAACCTTTCCTGGTAAAAGTATGGTCTAGACAAGGTGGCTCAGCGCTCTGCCTAGCTGAATCTTCAAAGCATCCAATGTTGGGGACCCTACAACTTCCATGGGGAGATTATTCCCATGGCTTATTGTTCTTGTTATGAAAAAATTTCCTCTTGTGTCCAACTGGAATCTCCCCAGGAATAACTGTTACCCTTTACTCCTTGTCTTTTTCATGTGACTTCTTGTAAAAATGGAATCTCCATCTTCTTTGTAGCCACCCTTTAAATACTGGAACATGCTGATAAGGTCTTCCCTAAGGTTTCTTTTGTCAATACTGTACAAACCCAGTTCTCTCAGCCTTTCCTCATATGCCAGGCTTCCCATATAGATGTATGTACATGCATGTGCACATACAGAGAAAACACACTTGTATATACAGGTGCACACATATGCACAGATGCATGCACACACATACATATGCATGTTCACTCCCCATGATTAGTCTTCAGGCTCCACTCTTTCATGCATCTCATACACGAGAAGTCTTGCTTGAAGGGAAGCTTACAGTCTCCAGCGAGGTCTTAGCTTGTAAACGTCTTCCTGTGATGTCTTTGAGCTTCCTAATAATAGGAAGGACATACACCGACATGTAGGGCATGCTACTGCTTCAATGATGCTCAGCCTACACCCTTCTAACTGCTCTCTCTCCTGCAGGTACTTCCGCTCAGGGGCTCCCTCTGTCATTAACCCACTGCACACACACTTTCCCAGGGACACAGCTATCCCTGGCTCCTTTGCACTGACTCTCACCTGGATCCTGCCCAATCGCACCACAGGAGTGTTCAATGTCACTAGCCCACTACCTGGGGATTGGTTCCTGGCTGCCCATCTGCCCAAAGATGAGGGCAAGATCTCTGTCAAGGTGAAGGGCTTTAGGGGGCCATCAGGTGGCAGGGCTCACTGCATGGCTTTGCTGGGTTTTGCTTGTTCTGGGCTGGCAGTGCCCGGAGCACCTGCCTCAAGTGAGGACAGTGCCCTGAATCCCTGTTCCATGCTTACTATCCTGCTGGTGCAGGGACTCTACGAGGAGTGCCAGTATCTCTTCCAGCCACAGCTCATCGTGCAGCGCCTGGTGAATATTGCCGTGCTGTACCCCGGTTACATCACTGAGCAGAGCATAGCTCCCCACAACCGCTCCTGCCTCTACAAGTGAGTGTGAGAGGGTCTCCTAAGGAGAGGGCATCCCCAAGGTGGGGAGCTAAGGGTGCCCCGTCTCTCTGGGTTGCCTCCCCATTGGTCCATGCTGAGGGGCAGGACCTGACACATCTGTCCCACAGGGTGTTTGTGCCCAGCTACACATCACGAGTGCTGGTGGAGGTGCTGCAGTGCCATGGTGCTGAGGGCTGCCCGCTCTGGCTGCGTGTGAGGGCCAAAGCTCCCCCCTTGCACAACTCGACAGCACTGGACTGCCGGGAGCATGATCCCTGCCGGTTGGCATTGGATCTGCCCTTCTGGCAGCACTGGTACTATGTTCTGGTGGAGAAACACCCCGGGGTGCCGGGCACTGTCTCTTTCCAGGTCACCGTGCAGCTCACAGGTGAGGGGGCATGGGGAGGTATGGGAGGAGAGCATGGTCTGCCTCTGCTTGGGTGACTTGCTGTGGTGTAGAGGGGTAAAGAATGCCCACAGGGTCTTGCTCCAGCTGGGGCAGAGTTATACCCAGCTCTGCTGGGATGGGTATGTTGGGAAGTTTTGGGGCTGGGTTGCAGATGGAGCTAAGCGGTGGGCAAGAATGGGAGATGGGATCTAAGAGAGGGCTGGAGGAGCTGTGTGGTGCCCAAGCTGACAACTCTGCCCCTCAGATTGCTCCCGACCCAGCCTGGCCCGGCCACCCTTCCTGACATCCAGCGCCTCCATGAACATGCCCCATTCCTTCAGCTCTGCGGGTGGGCTGGCACTGGGGGACAGCCCTCCGCCTACCAGCCCCAATGGCACGAAGCACCTGGTCCCCATTGCATCGTCCACTGGTGAGCGGTGCTGGCCAATCCGCCCCACACTGCGCAATGAGCTGGACACCTTCTCCGTCCACTTCTACATCTTCTTTGGGCCCAACGTGTCGGTGCCACCTGACCGCCCTGCTGTCTTTGTCATCAACCTCCTACCAGTGCTGGACAGTGGTGGGGTGCTCAACCTGGAGCTGCGACTCAACGTGGTGAGGTGGCCATGCTATGCCCCAGATGGGGCAGGGCAGCCTGGGGTGGACAAACTGGGAGATGGGCAATGTCAAGTCTGCAGGAGGGCAGGGAACAGGTTTTGGAGTCCTCTTGGGTCACGGGCCATGGGCCATGGTTTAGAAGCTCTTGGATGGTGGAGCACAGAATATGGTGCTCCAAGGGCAGGAGGAAGGTCTGGATTTGAGGTGATCTTGTGTGATGGGCAGTGGGTTAGGGCAGTATTAGGTGGTGTGCTGTGATCTGGGTGCCGTCAGAGCAGGAGACACCTGTGGCACTGGTTTAGAGCCATCTCGTTCTCTGCCCTCAGAGCTCCTTGTGTGGTGAGAATGTGACAGTGTTTGGGTGTCTGAACCATGAAGTCCCACTGATGTCTGTTGACAATGCATCAGTCACCTGCGAGACAGGTAGGCTGAGTTATGCATGTTCCTCCTGCCATGGCTGTGTAGGGGCCACACCCCACAACATGTCTGGAAAGAGGGTGGCTGGGAGACATCCAGATACAGGGTGCATGTGGCCCTGGAGCCTGGCACAGGGTTATCTGTCCCTGTCCCAGCTCTGCTCAGGGGAAGGAGCTTCCTCCTTGCCCTGCTCACCCAGAGGTCTCCCGGCCCACAGAGCACCTGGCAGGCTTCCTGCTCTCTGTCAATGCCACAGCCAGCCTCAGCCGCCTGCGGATCCCGTATCCCCAAACGGGCAGCTGGTACCTGAGCCTGCGCTCGCTCTGTGCCACAGAGCATGGGTAAGAGCACCAATATGTCCTCTGTCTGCACACCCAGAGCAGATACCTCCACCATGACTCTGGTTGTCTCTATGTGTGCCTGGTCCCTCTGCTGGGTGTCACTGCTCATGTGCATGCATGTGGCTTTGCAGGCTCTGTCACTGTGTGAGTGTCTGTGTGAGTGGGCATAGATGGCTCTATTTTGTGCCTGTGGTACCATCTGTGGGTCCTTGTGGCTCTTCTCTCCGTCTCACAGTTAAGAAGGGCCTGTCGGCTTGTGAATGCTGTGCATCTGTTGGTGCCTCCCATCTCTGAGGCAGTGCCCATATGTACCCATACCCAGGAGTGGACTGGGCTGTTACTGCAAGGATAGGGATTGGCTGTGGATATGAAGAGGCAGGTCTGGTCAGGCTGATGTGCCCCTGCTCCACTCAGTGTCTCCAGGGACCAGTCCTCATCTGTGGCTCTGCTCCTAGCCCATGTGTCTGCCTGAGAGCCCTGTAGAGGAGAAGATCTGTTAGTGTGTGGGTATCTGTACATGCAAGAGCCCTACGTGAGGCTCTCTGCCATTCAGATAATGTTCTGTGTGTGTTCAGTGCATACATGCAGACAGCACTGAGTGTTTGATGCATACACGTGGATGGTGCATGTCCAAGCAGACAGGACTCTGCGTGTTCTTCATGCATGTGTGTGTAGATTTGCCTATATGAGCACATGCAAGGACAGCAGATGCGTGTGCAGGAGTGCCCTGCCCTGTGTGCAGATAGCACTGTGTGCATTTTTATGCCCATGTGCACACTTGCAGCAGTTAGTGTGTGCTATTGGGTCATGGGGCTGTCTGCTCCTGCATGCTAGAGCTGCCAAAGTGCTGGATGTGCCCATAGCACTGTACGTGAGTGATGTGTGGCAGTGGGGGTGCTGTGCCTGCTCTGACTCCTTGGCTGTATTTCTATTTCACGTTGAGTTGCCAGCTGCAGTTGGTCCTTCCCTGATACAATCACATGTGCCCTGGCACTGCAGGGCGTGGGTGCTTGCACAGAAAAATCCAAATGAAATGGGAGCTATCTGAGTGTTGTTGCTAAAGGCAAAACAGGTCTAAGTGTGGCAATGTTCCTCCTTTTCTTCCAGCCTGGCACAGACAATTGCAGCATGCAAGGTCCTTGTGGACCATCTCTCAGCTGCCATACATAGCACCAAAGCAGCTCATTTCTGTGCCCACCCAGTCCCTGGATCTCCCATCACCTGCCAAGTCTGGGTCCAATAGGTGCCTCTAGTGGAGACAGGAGCTGATCAAGGGATGCAGGGTGAGGGCTGACTCTCTTCTCCTGCATGGCAGATTCGAGCCCTGTACCAACGTGACGGCTGAGGTGTACCTGCGTGCCTATCTTTCACCCTGCATCAACGACTGTGGCATGTATGGCCAGTGCAAGCTGCTGCGCACTAACAACTACCTGTATGCTGCCTGCGAATGCAAAGCTGGTAAGAGCTGACCTGGACACCCAGGGTGCCCACTGCACCCAAAGACCCCTCTGGCATCCTCCCCTCCTACCTGGGGTCGTGCATCCCATTAACCCCCCCACCACCAGATCTCTGCAGGGTACAGGAAAGGGGCTTCCCCACTCCCTCTTCAGCACCTGCAAGTGCTGCAGAGGTGATGGCAGCTCTCCCTGGCCACAGGCTGGAATGGCTGGGGCTGCACAGACAACGCCGAGGCTTTCTCCTATGGCTTCCAGCTGCTCTCCACACTACTGCTGTGCCTCAGCAATGTCATGTTCGTGCCTCCTGTGGCCATTGCTGTCCGCAGCCACTACCTCCTGGAAGCTGCTGTCTACATCTTCACTATGTTCTTCTCCACGGTGAGCATGGAGTGGGGACAGATCAGGGAGCAGGCAAGGCACTGGGGCTGTGCACGGTTGCTCTCACACCCTTTTCCCCTATCCCAGTTTTACCACGCCTGTGACCAGCCAGGCATTGTGGTGTTCTGCATCATGGAGTACGACGTGCTGCAGTTCTGTGACTTCCTAGGCTCTCTCATGTCCGTCTGGGTCACTGTCATTGCCATGGCCCGGCTCCAGCCCGTGGTCAAGCAGGCAAGAGCAGGGAGGGGGCATATGGGATGGGCACAGAAGTGACCCATCTTGATGGGTACCCTGCTGCCCCACAGGTGCTGTACCTGCTGGGGGCTATGCTGCTCTCCATGGCTCTGCAGATGGACCGTCATGGGCTTTGGAACCTGTTGGGGCCCAGCCTTTTCGCCTTAGGGATCATGGCCATTGCCTGGGTAAGGAGGTGCTATCCTTGTCCTCTTATGTTGCCATTCTGGCTGCACTCACCATCCTGCCGAGCTGTCTAATCCCACTCCCCTGCCATCATCTTCCCTTTGCTGCCTTCACCCTTCCCCATGAGCCCACCACCCTGGCTCAGGGGGATGCAGAACCGGGCACAGGGGCTGTGCCTGTCCCTGCTTGGGATGTCTCTTCCAGTCCTCTCCTGTCCCTACTTGCAGACGGCTCGCACCATCCAGCGCCGCCACTGCTACCCACCGACCTGGAAACGCTGGGCATTCTACCTGTGCCCAGGAGCACTGATTGCGGCAGCCGCTGTGCTCCTCTACGCCTTTGTGGAGACAGAGGAAAACTACTTCTACATCCACAGCATCTGGCACTTGCTCATTGCTGGCAGTGTGGTCTTCTTGCTTCCACCCCGTGCCAAGCCCAGTGGGCGCCTAGGGCCTCTGCCCCGGCGCAAGGGCTGTGGGTACCAGCTTTGTGTCAACGAACAGGAAGAGCTGGGGCTTGTGGACCCAGCTGTGGCCTCCATCAACAGCATTTGTACTAGCTGATGCTGATGACAGCCAACGCTGCTCCAGCATGGACATCAGCCCTGTGGGGCCCAGCACCTGCTCTCTGCCAGCCACCCATCTCTGAGAGCACCAGGACTCCTCTGGACAGGCACACAGCCACCCATGCTGTCCTGTTCTTGCAATTAGAGCCTGATTGAACTTGTGTTCTGGAGTTGCTGTGGCTCGGTCTGGTACAGAGCTAGGAGGGCTCAAGGCTGAACTGGGGGCATGCTCCTCTTTTTGCTGGGCCACGGAGGTCCCTGGGGGATGTGGCCAGGTGCAGAATGGGGAGTGGCAATGGTCTCTGGTTCTCACTCAGGAATCTGTAGCCAGAGCTACTGTTCTAGGGCTTACACAGCTACAGCATAAAGAAAGGTGGCTGGTAAGAGGTAAGAGGCCATGGACTGAAGTATTTTGGCTTGCTACAGGGCAGTTTGCAGAGCTGGGAGGAATTTGCCACGCAACTATGCTTTCACAGAATGGCTTCTATGCCTGATCTACAGGCAGTTGTGCTGTGCCAGGGGAGCTGGGGTGCTCCCCAAGGTGCCAGGACTGCAGGGAGCCCATGGCACTGGGGACAGCTGCCACTGGAAAACAGTGCTGGTGCTGCCTGCCACGGAGATGCATGGATCTGAGAGTGCACTTTCTGTAAGAGCCAAGTCTCCAGGAGCCCACAGCCTGTGGGTGTCACCCCACTGCCCTGAGCAACCCCAGACATGGGTGCACCCACCCAGGAGCAGTGACCCTGTGTCCCTGTTGTTGCTGCCAGCCATCAGCAGCTGCCGTGTCTCTGCAGGGCAATGAACATCAGTGGGAGAGGGCATTGCACAAACTGTACCCCCAACATCTGCTTGGGACAACCCTATCTCTGCCCATTCCTCATCCTGCCCCTTGGTCAGACCCACGTGCTCAGCACCCACAGGAAATAGTGACAACTGCAGTGTGGTGGCAAACACCAAAGCTGTGTGTGTGGTTTCAGGACAGGACATTTCCACCCTGCTCCTACAGCTGAGAGAGGGCATGACGGATCAGAGAGGAGAAGGGAAATCCCACTGCCCCTTCTTACCCCTCTGAAGACTGCTCAACCCTCTGGGCTCTTCCCAACCCCAAAGGAATCAAGGGTGAGTCTCCAGGCAAAACTCTGCACCCCAGTGGTCACATCCTGATTCAGCAGAGCCCATCTGCCAGCAGCCCCCCCGTCCTTGGGGACAGAGCCTGGCACATGGGGATTTACTGGATTCTTAACAGGATTAGCAACAGTGGCAGGCAGGAAGCTATGTAATAGGATTGCAATCTAATTAAACCCGCTGCTTGGGAGCTGGGCCCCAGCTGGCTGGAGTGGGGTGGTCTCAGGGGGCTGGAGGGAAGGCTGGAGGGGATGGCAGAGCTAAGTTGGGCAGAGCAGGACAGCTGAGCTGGTAAGGGCCATGGTGGTGGTGGTGAGTTCAGGGCTTTGCTCCCTTCAGGCATTGTGGGGGGGCCAGCCTGGTGTGAAAGTACAGCAGGCAACTCAGGGTAGCTGGACAGGAGCCTCTGTCACTATGCAAGGGGGCTGGGGGACCTGCACCTGCTGCCCTTTTCCCCCCAAGACCCCCTCTGGCCCTTTCTCTGCCACACAAAATGCTCTGTCTGGTTCAGCCAGGTGGCTGATTAAGGATTAATTTCAAAACTAAAAATGTTAGTCACTTCTCCAAGACTAATCACATCCCCCTCAGCAGTAGGAGCTCTCAGAGAATCAGGAGCTCAGCTTTAGCAATACACTGGAGTGTGGTGCACACTAAGAACAGGATTTGTGCCACCCTGTTGTGTGCACCAGCCTGGCAGGTGGTCCTGCAAAAATGCACCCCAGTTTCATGGAGATGTCAGTGTTCCATGTAGTATTCTTGTCCCTCCCTCATCCCCCAGCTCACAGCTGTAGGGCTGAGGTGTAAAACCACTGTTTGGCACGTTTGTGTAGACCCTACAATAATAGATCCTAGAGAGCATGTGGTGGGATACAAATTCCCCTTGGAAGCAGAACCTGGCCTGTCCCAGCGCAAACACTATGGGGTAGTACCTCCATGGTCTGGATCTGGATCCTCAAGGGGCCCTGGCAGAGATGGGCAGGGGTTTTAGCTGGCAGAACTTTCCAGGGAAGGCCAGAGGAGCCATGCACTGGCTCTGCTGGACTCTGCTTTTCCAGGCTGCCAGGGCAACTCGGTGCTCCCTGTCATTTTAATTTAAAGTGCAACTGCATTTTTCATTTGAAGGACAGGCTAAGCAGTTGATTCTGCCGCTGGGAAGGGAGCTTAGTCAAACAGTTCTGGAGGGGATCCAGGCATTCTCTGCCAGCCCAGGTCATCCCCTGGGACCAGTAGGCTGCCTGCTGAAAGCTGGGAATCCCCCTCCCCACTTCACCCCCCAGCCCCAGGGAGCCTGTAAGGGCAGAAACCCATCCCTCTGCCCAGGAGGCTGTCACAGCTTACAGAGAATTGCAGTGTGGTGCAAATACAGGAAATGTGGTCTTGCAGAACTGAAAGGTTTTGGGTCAGTGCTCTCGGCACCAAGCATGGTGAAGCCAGTCTCTTCTGTTGGACACTCAGCACAAGGTGTGTGGCACCTTGTCTCCCACGAAGCCTGTCTAAGAGTGTGCTGGGACACCCCATGGGAGACTCTGTATCCCCTGAGCCACCTTTGCATCACTGCAGAGTCAGGAGCATTAGCCTGTCCATCTCTGTGGGGCTGGGTGAGCTTTGCTGGTGTACTTCTCATAGTCTCCAGCCTTGGCCCTGTGGGGATGTGCTTGGGGCAAAGGTTGGATCTACCTCTCCCGTCTCTGCTCCTAAAGCTGTGGTTTCTGTGACTCCCATCTGCCCCTCTCTGCCCATCCCCCCAAGTATAAACATCATTCCTGATGCTCCATCCCTGTTTCTGCCAGGCACAGCAACCACATAACCATGGCAACAGTGTCCCTATAACAACCAGGTATATCTGACATCCCCATGGCAACCAACTCCCGGAATAGTCTGTGAAGAGCTTCTTCGCCTCCTCTGTGCTGGGGATGGGGGCGGGTTGGGGTGGGGTTTGAGCCCTGCCAGGGCAGGTGACTGCAAGGACATAGGGATGGACACAGCTGGGAAGGGCTATGGCCTGGCTCCTGGGTCAGCACAAGCCTTTGTAGCCTCTGTCCTGCCAGGGAGGCTGCAGGAGACACTGATGATGCAGGAGAAGATGCTGTGCCCTGGCTCAGCATCCTGCATCCCAGCCACGTCCTGCCTGCTGGGCTGTCAGTAACACCAGGCTGACATTCCTTGCACTGACACATGCTCCCTGGAAATGGGTATACCAAAGGCCAGGACCATTCTTGCCCCCACAATCTCCTCCCAACCCTAGCTCCAAATGCAGGAATGCTTTGACTGCTGCCCTCCCTGAGAGGCTGCTGGGTCCTGCCACCACTGTCTGCCCATGCCTGCCAGGCCAGACTCACTAGACAGCAACCCTGATGGAGTCTGTCATTGCAGACAGCAATTGCATGATGTGCAACTTTAATATCAGGCCTGAATTATTGAGCCTTGCAGCGGGCTGCGTGTGTGCACGCAGACCCTTCATCCCTCCTCCTTTCCAGGCCCACAGACATCTGAATGGGCAGCAGCAATTGGAGGCTTGTGAAAGGTCCCAGCCTTTGGGATCTCTCTGGGTGCAGGAGGGTGCTGTGCCACTTGCTAGCGATGGCAGGGTGGCTGTTGGTGCTGCCCTCTTAGTTGCCTGGGGGTTAGTGGTTCCTGTGCAATAAGACCTCAAGGATGGGTTTATCTCTGTGAAGTGCAGGGACAGGCAAAGGTGTGCACTATCTTGCCCTCTCTCCATCTTGGCATTTGCTGCCTGCATCCTCATAAATGCCATGGCCAGAGGCAGCAGATCCCCCACTGCTGCCCTAGGAGGTCCTAACACCCCTCCTTCTTGATCTGCTACCAGGCCCCAAAAGACAAAAGTCTTTCTACCTCACGCTGTGTAAATCCCACTGTGGGTGCAGCCAGAACTTGCTCTGTGTCTGGGAACAGTTGTCACTGTGCTGCTCTGGGGATAATGAAAGGCTGGGAGAATGGCTTAGCTCTCTCTTCTTTTGCAATTTGCCTGGCACACCCTGCAGCCAGTTGGTGATTTTCTCATCAGAGTAGCAAGCTTTGCCTACCCTCCTCACACAGACCCATCCTTCACCTGTGGTTGGCATCACTACGCAGATCACAGTCTCTGGAGCCACCTGTTCTGCTCTGTCCCTCAGGCTCACAGATAGCGGTCCGCCTGTGGACAGCTTTTGGGGGGCAGCTCTGAGCATGCAAAGGGACTCCATTTCCCCTAGAGCAACACATGTGGAGCCTGCTTACCCAACCCTTCCTTCTTCCCCATTCGCTACCTGTGTGTCTCACCCTCCCATTGCCATTCCCAGCCCTCATCTGATGTCAGGGATCCCTCAAAGCTTCAGCTCTAGACTGCAGATTGCATGCCCAGCTCCAGTGCGCGGTCCTCTGTTGCTCCTGCCATGGGTCATCTCTCCAGATCCCTTCTCCAGGGCAGCACAATGCCGTGGGTACCTGGATCATGCTACCAGACAGAGCTAAGCATGACAAAGCCAGCCCAGAGCAGGGACAATGGGCTTGGATGGGGACATGGGAGATCAGAAACCAGTGTTGCCCTAGGAGCATTCTGTGCCATAACACCTGGAGGTCTGAGAAAGCACCAGGGTGGCAGGACATGCCCAGTTTTCCATGACAGTATGGGTGAAGGGACCATGGAGATGAGGGAAAAATTGTTTAGCTCTACCTGCAGAAACTTCAGCACCACAGAGGTACTGTGTTAGGGGACAAACAACAGCTGGCACAGTTGCATGGCTGGATGAGTGCAGCAGACAAGGAGGGAGACACCATGACAAGAGAGACAAGGCAAATGTGGTGGTGATGTAAAACACCATGATTTTTAGCTGCTGGCAACTAAGTTTCTTATAGAGGCTGGTGGGGGATCACCTGGATTGGCAGGTGGGCCAAACAAACTTGGGACTTTTATCTCTGGCAATTTAGAAGAGGGCTGTTGAAGAGCTGCTCTGCTGAGCAGAAAAGCCACTTGATTCATGCTTAACTTTATCAAGGCAACAGCATAGAAATCAGGGAGCTTGCTAAAAGAAATTAATAGAGCAGTGAGGAGGGCAGAGTGCCTGCAAATAGCATGAGGATTGCTCTGAGCAGCATGATGGAGACTTCCAGTAAATGAATATGTCCTTTAATGAGATTTGCAGGGCTGGCGCAGCTGAGGAGCAGAGTGGATTGGGCGAACGGGTGGGAAAAGTCATTCCACAAGGAGGGGAGCTCTAACAAAATGAAGATCTCGGGAAAAGGGATGAAGTAACATGGAAAAACAGAGCAAAACAACCCTCAAAACAGCTTTGAGGAAGACCTTGGCAACAGCGTAAAACTGCAAATAATTTTGCAGTGTTGGTTTTGAGATGAGACTTCAGGGGTGTCCAGAAGTGCATCAGAGTGCTGTGACCTGGACCTGCCTCCTTCAGATGAATCTTGCAATAGGACTTACATGTTCTACAAGCCTTTTCCTTTGTGCTAAGACAAGGAAGTCAAGAATTTCTAGCCCCAGAGCAAACATCCAGGGCCCATATACCCACACAGAAGAATGCTGCTGAAGGAGAAGCCTCGGTGCTTCACCTCTGGCAGTCAGGAGAAGGAACTCTTGTGGGCTGTGATTGCAAGAACAAAGTCCACAAGTACAAAGTGTAGCTGTGGTTGCTCTCAAGTGGTAGGAAGTTAAGGCAGTTACTCTCATGAGAAATCAGCCTTGCACCAACAGAAATCAAACTGTTCCACCAAAGGCAGTCCTGGATAAATTTGTCTTAAGAAGCAAGCCTGCAGAGGAAGATAAAACCATGTTGTTTGGAAGCTGAAAACATTTTCCATGGGATGCAAAGCCACTGTTCCCTTCATGGCTTGCACATTAAAGTTTTCTCATAAAAAGCATTTCTCCCCACTCAAATTTCCCTGGAGAGATGCAAGTACTAAGCAATACATTGTTATGTATGAACAGTGCTCTCAATCTCAGTAGAAGCTCTATTAAAGAAATCACATTGAATCTTCCTGTTGGAGTGTCAGTTGTGCCTACACCCAGGGGAATAGTACAGTTTACTCTTGCTTTATGTAAAGATGCTTCCAGAACTTCACATTTTGAGAAGGAGTTTTTTGGCTAAAATTAAATGGACTTGGAACGAGTGCAATCCAGAAGTTCCTGGGTCAGAAGCAGAGGGTAAATCTTGGTAGCTCTGGGCCTGGTGTCCTCCCCTGGGTCTTTGCCCCAGGGCTTGCCTGCAGCCAGCATATCTTCTGCCAGCACAGATGCAAATCCCACATGAGGCCATGAGAATTGTTGTTCTGATTAACTAATGAAGGCATCTCCTGTGTGGAAGATGGATAATCTGAGCTGGAGGCTTCCTCCCTGTTTGAGGGAGGACAAGAAGCAACATCCAGTTCCTCTTGAGGAACCCTGTAAGTGCTAGTACCCCCCTAGGATCAAGGTACAGTCCTTGCTGCAAGGAGTTGCCAAGTGCCCAGAGGCAGTGAGCATCCCCCGCACCCTGCCTTCAAGTGAAATTCACTCTTAGACCCCAGGTATGCTCTGGTTCCAGGTTGCCTTTAAAAATCCACCCAACTCCATCCTCTGAAGGCGGTTTTCCTGCTTTCATACTGGAATCTTTGCTTCTGTCTCATCCTGTCTGCTGCAAAATGGAGAGGTTTTTTTAGCCAAATCACATAAGAAAAATTAATGTCTGACAATCACAGAATCACAGAATCTCCTGAGTTGGAAGGGACCCATAAGGATCATGGAGTGCAACTCCTATAGGCACAGGACAACCCCAAAGTCACACTATGTGCCCAAATGCATTGTCCAAGTGCCTCAAACTCCATGAGAGTTGGGGCCATGACAGCCTCCCTGGGGAGCCTACTCCAGTGCTCCACCACTCTTTTGGTAAAGAATCTTTTTCTAAGAAGGGAGAAGGATCCTGTGCAGGATCTCCCTGAGTCACAGCCAGCCTCAGCACAAGGAGGATCCACTTCAAAGATGGAGACGTGCATTGTTAAAAAAATGAACTAGGGCTTTTGACATCAAGATAAACAGCCTCATACGCTTCAAAGCATCTTCCTGTCCTTGTCCTTAGACACCATTTCCTGCTTCGGTTCTGGGTTCTGAAGTTATACTTCTGCCTAGTCCACCCTGCTCCATATCTCAGCTGAGTGGTATTTGCAGAAGGAGATGCTGGGTGCTGCTTTGCAGCATGTGAGACATTCAGGGCATGACCCCAAACCCAAATACTCCATCATTGCCTTACGGCCCACCTATGGAGACGTAAGGGTTGCTCACGAAAATTACTCCACTTCCATTGAAAAACACATAGTTTGGTTTTTTTTTTTTAGAAATGTGCAATAGAGAAGTGCGTGAGGACTGACCAGGGTGCCTGTGTGCCTCAAGGTGTCCATCCCTCTGGATATCCCACTGGCAAAGGCTGCAGACGGATATCTGACAGCAGGCTGGGCATTTGGCAGCCTGGGAGAATCACAGAATATTAGGGGTTGTAAGTGACCTCTGGAGATAAGCTAGTCCAAACCCCCTGTCAGAGCAGGTTCACAGGATGTGAGAGCATGTGTGGTATGTCACTGCAGGCTGCAAAGGCCAGGCTCCTGCAGGAGAGAAACTAGACAAAGCAGAGGTCAGTTTCTCACAAGAAAGAAGTTAGATAGTCTGAGAGAGAAAGTAGGAGTCAGCTAGCAGCAGCTTTGCAGCTGTACACAGAGGCCTTAACACTCTACACAGTCTTAGCATGCTATCCTCCCCACAGCTAACAGCATCAATCTTATCACATTCACATTTCTTTGAAGTGCACTGTTATTGTTACATTTAAGTTAGGTGTTTTTATCCATTAAGTGTTAGTTCTTAATTGGTCAGTATCCTTTCTATATGTAAGTGTCACTTGCTAATTCGTCAGTACACTTTGTATATGAAGGTGTTACTGATTGGCCAGTGCCCTTTCTGTATGAAGGTATCTGTTCATTATCCTTTTTGTAAAAGTATAAATTCTAACTTATGGAATAATAAAACGATTCTGATTGCCACCAGCAACCGGTGTCCGTGCCTAATATGCCACAAGCATGTTGCACAGGATTGTGTCCAGGTGGGTTTTCAAAGTCACCAGAGATGGAGACTCCACCACCTTCCTAAGCAGCCTGTTCCAGTGTTCCATCACTCTCAATGTAAGGAAGCTCCTCCTTGTGTTTAGATGGAACTTCCTGTATTCCAGTTTGTGCCTGTTACCTCTTGTCCTGTCACTGAGCACCACTGAAAAAAGACTGGCCCCATCCTCATGACGCCTACTCATTAAGTACTTAGAAGCATTGATAAGACTCCTCCTTAGTCTTCCCCTCTTCAGGCCAAACAGCCCCAGGTCTCTTAGCCTTTCACCATAGCAGAGATGTTCTAGTCCCCTAATCTTCATAGCCCTTTTCTACACCCTCTCTCAGAAAGGACTGAGACCACTTGTACAGGTAGAGACATGAGGAAGAAGGAGACATGTATGCAAGGGGTGCTGGCAGGAGTCATGCTGCACCCTGATTTACTCCATGGCAGACCTCTCCCTCAGCATTTGAAGCCAATGAGAAGGATTTTTCAAGGCTCAGGAGATAGGACATTGTTCCTAATGCCAATACCCAGTGCTTTTGCCATGGCTGGGGTCTTTAGCAGGGTGGCCATCAGAGCTAGGCTGTGAAGTGAGCCATGGCCAGGGAGGCTTGGGTCACCCCTTTGGGGCAGAAAAATGAAGACGAGGGGCTGGTGCAGTGGGGAAGCTGCAGGGCTGAGCAGCAGGAGCAGGCAATCACAGAACACAGCCCAAAGCTTCTCTCAGGGCATCCATTTGGGTTCACACTACTGGTGTCTCTGCTTGATGGGATGGGATGAGGCTTCAGTGGGCAAACAGCATCATCTCCATGCCATGGCATGCCAGCAATGGCTGGGAGTGGAACAGGGGCAAAGGGATCACTGCCTCTCCACTAGTAGGTAAAAATATTTTACAATTTAAGTTCCTCCAGTTATTACATACAGCTCTGCTTTGTGGCAGGCTATTCAGGGAGGAGAGTAGCAGGAAAGTGGTGTAGATTTGACTCATTACAAAGCAGGATAAATACAGTGAAAAATCCTTCCTCAGGCCCTCACTACTGCAGGGGTCTGCTTTAGCTTTTCTGGAGGGTTATGCGGCTGTTGGGATACAGGGGGTGCTACAGAGTGTGCTGCAGATGCCCTGTTGCAAACTGTTGCCTAGGTTAGAGGGGGAAGGAGCTGTTATGTCCTGGCTGCTGCAGGACCCTCACAGTCCATGAGCCACCGGACAGCAGACTGAAATCCTGCTGAGATCTGCAGCTGCTTTCATCTCCATTTCCAGCCTGGAGAAGGCTTTACATGCCCCAGAAGCAGTTTGCCTTTCTTTTCTCAGGCTTGCAGTGTGTTCTACTGGATCTGACCACAGAACTGCAAGCACAGGAAGCTTGCCTGGGCCTGGAGCAGTAGGGATCTCACCAGGCACAGAGATTGTTTCAGATGGACGCTGCCAGGAACGGGCAATGGCTTTTCCTGTCTCAGACCCTTGCCCAGTGTGTTCGCTGAGTGTCAGCCCAGTTCCCTTTGCTGAAACCGCGTGGTGCCTGAACCCCAGGGCCAGTGAGGGGGTGGTATCCAGCTCTGTCCCACTAACATTCTGGTGGGTGTTGGAGGGGGATAGCAGGGAGACCCCAAGCAGTGCGGATGGGGTGCTTCTGGGGCAGGGACACCCTTGTTCCTGCTCTACAGCCCACTCTACGAATTCCTGCAGGAGGCTGGGACTGTGAAGCAGTCACCAGAGAGGGCTTTGCACTCCCTTTACACATAGGGGCCGACCCCTAGCTCAGAGGGGACAGGTTAGTGATGTCCCAACAACGTGGCAGGCTAGACCGAGCCACGTGCCAATCTGCCTCCCCTCAAACCCCGCAGGTGCCCCGAAACTCCCACGTTCCCTAGACGGATCCCATCACGAGAAAACCTCCCCCTCTCCCTCCCCTTCCTTCCCTTCCTTTCCCTTGACCCCGCCCCGCTGCATTATTGGCCGCACCGCCTTTGCTCCGCCGCAGCCTCTGCTGATTGGGTAGTGCTCTACTTGGCCACTCTCCTGCTTCTTAATCTGACCCCGCCTCTGCTTCTTCTCACTGATCTCCTGTCGGCCGTGGGGGTGTGGTCGCTGAGTTTGCAGCACGTCACAGACACTGCCTTCTATCCTCTTTGCATCCCCACCAGCACGCCCTGCACCCTCACTGCACCTCACTTTCCTTCGCTGCACACCCACTGTTCTTGCTGCACCCCGCTGTACCCGCACTACACTCCCTTGCACCCTTACTTTCCTCACACTGCAGGTCTGTGCACCTCCATGGAATCCTTACTGCACCTTTACTGCACCATTACTGCAACGGGACTACAACCCCACCACACCTCACTGAACCCCTCTTCAACCCTACGCACTCTCACTGTCATACACTGTACCCTCACTGCATCCCAATGCATCTCCACTGCACCCCCATGTACCCCCACTCTTTGCCACTGCACCCCCATTACACCCCCTCTGTGCTCCTACAGCACCCTGTATGCTCAGTCTAATCTTCCTAACTTCCAGTACTGCATGCCACTGTCTCCAGCTGCACTTCCAATGCTGCTCCTTGCACCTCCAATCTGTGAGGCTCAGAGCACCTCACTGCCACTGGAGGCCCTGCTCTGGCCATGCTCTCCTTTGTAGCCAGCTCCTACTGTACACCATCCCAGGGTATCCCTTACTGCACTTCATCTCCTGCCAGGGATCTGCCCCTTCTCTGCGTGGGGAAACAGTGTGCCCTATCGTTGCAGCACCCCCACAGCTCATGGATAGGGTGCCATGGTCTCAGGGCTGGAGGGAGGAAGCTGCAGCCTCTGGTTGGGAGCACAGGAGAATGGCAGGGAGCAAGGGGAAGTAGTGAGGAGTGTGGTGGGATGATAATGAACAAAGCAGGGCAGTGGGGAGCACAGCTTAAAGCTTAAAGGGAGATCCCATGTATATCCTACTTTCACCCACCCTGATCAACCCCTAAAGGGGAAAGACAGGATAGAGCTAGCTGCAGGCAGCAGCCCCACACTATGAGGCCTGAGGCCAGAGCTACTAGCCAGCAGCCTGCCACTTTCTGCTCACTGTTCAGGAGCACACAGGGTGGTTTGTGTGTGGCCATGAGAGCACCATCACCACCAGGGCTGGCACCATTCCTGGCAGACCCCACCTCTCTGCCCACTGTGTCATAGGGCCAATGTGCCTGTGCACAAAGTGGCCCTTCTCTCTGACCTAGGGTGCACAGCTGGCAGGGGATGAGGGACACTGACAGGAAAACTAACAAGCTTTCCCAGTACTGTTCACACATGCTTCTTCCTTGTCAGGTGCTGGCTGGGCTATGATGTCTCCCAGTCACTTTTGCTGGTGGTCTCTGTTGACCATGCCTCTGGCCTGTCTCCATGGCATGGCCACACTTGAGGTGCATCTGAAGGACATGGATCACCCTGGCAAAACCCTGGCATACAGTGTTTCTGGCGGAGCAGGTATCAGAGGCAGCAGCACTCCAGGGCATGTAGCAGGAAGGGCAGGAGTTCAGGGATGCCTTGCTGGGGAGCTCTAGGAACATGTACTGCAACTTTACTCTGAAGGTCATGCATGCCATCCGAGCAGTGCTGGCTCAGCTATATCCTCAAGATGGATGACAACTATTTTACCCTGGACTGCTTGCCCACCTTCTTGGCTGAGCTTGACCTGGTGTAGACCAGCCCCTATGTGGGGTCCCTTTTCTCCTTGGAAAAGCAGCAGGTCACCCAGCAAGTGGGACATGATGGTATGGCAGAACTACTGTCCTGCTGCTTACCAGCTCTACACCAGCAGTATCAGTTATATCCTCTCCCTGCATGAGGCTGAGAGGTGTTGGAGGCAGCTGCCACGTCTGCTCCATTCCTACAGGGGCTGTGGGTATCCTGGTGGAGGTGGTGGGGGTCCGTGCAAGAGCCAGTGACTACTTTGCCAGTGACAGTGTGCCATGGTATACCTGCAACTACCGCTACCCAACGGTGATCCATATCCTGAGCTCTGGGAGCAGGGCTCCCTGCAGCATGTTGCAAGTTTGCAGCACTGGCTGTGACAGCACCAGTCTACTGCAAATGACCCACCAAGGACCTGGTGACCCAGGGATGATGGCTGCAGCATGCACTGCCTCCCCAGCCCCAGTGCTGCCCAGCATCGCCCCCCCGTGGCCCCTCCCCTTGCAGAAGGATGCAGGCAGAAGCCCTGCTCCCCTCCACAGCATGGTAGGATGTTGTCCAGGCTGGAGCCTTGCTGGCCCCAGGGTGCAGCTGGAAGCCGTTGGCAAGTGGGCAGAGGCAGAGAAAGTACACTTGCCCCTTGATGTGTGGCCTAGGAGTTTCTCAGAGGTTGTAAAAGCTTAGCTGAGTTCCCCTTCTGCTCATCTCGAAAGTGAGAAGGGGAACATCCCCCGGAGAGGTGGAAAGAATTGGTCAATTGTTGTCACTGGTGCAAAAGCTATTTTTAATTTTATTAAAATTAAATTCTCCTCTGTAAACTTCGAAAATATCCAGAGCCTCTGCTATGAAGATCTGTGCTGTGGCTGTTGTTGCCTGTGGGGCTGTGGATGGTGGCACTCACAGAGGGGAGCAGCAGGTGGCAGGGGACACCTGAGGTTCCTCTTTGTCATCTAGGGAGGTGTGGGCAGCACTGGCAGAGCAGTGCACACCAGAGTCACCCTCAAAAAGGGGCATGTGAGAGATGTAGTAGTGGAGGGGGCTAGGGTGGATCTGTGGACAGAGAAGGAGCTGGTGCAGGATCTCACCCACCTGCACCAGGCTGTGGGAGAGGAGGTGGAGGTGGAAAACAGTGTCACTGGCCAGGTTCTCCAGCAGTGCCTGCTGCTGTTGAGATGTCTGCAGGATTTGTACCAGGAGCTGATGGACACTCTGGAGCAAGCCTGCCACACTAGAGCCTGCAGTGAGAGAAGGTCAGTTGCAATAACCTTCACCATAGATCCAAGAGCCCCCTGTGAGGCTGTCAGGATGCTGCAGGGAGAACCCACTGTGTAGGCTTCTGCCTAATGCTTCTTCACCTGCTGCTGCCTGCTCACTTGTGGCAGCCATCCCGGGGGAGCCCAGGGCTGTGGTGACCACTGGCAGTGCGAGATTTCTTCCCCCAGTCCCTGGGGAAGTCTTACCAGAAAAACCACCTGCGATGGTTTGGCATGGAGGGAGCAACCAGAGTGCTGCAGTCACCCAAGCCTCATGCTCAACCTAACTCCAATGCAGAGCCCTGGGAATGCATTGCCTGCAGCAGCCTCTCCTGTCTGTCCTCATGGACAGGACAGGACAGAGCTGTCCTCTTGAGCAGGGGGACCTGCTCAAAGCTGCAGACACTTGTCAGCCTTTTGGTCATCTCTTTCCTGCTTCAGGATAGTGTGACAGCCTGGAAGGAGAGCAGACACAGCCCATGAGCTGCAGCTACTTCCTGTCTCAGGGCATTCAAGCAGGTAGCCTGGGCATGGTACTCACCCAGGACGGGAAGTGAATGGAAACAGCAACTGGCGTCTGCAAGGAGAACTGTATCAGACTGCTCATAGGGCCAAGGAGGTTTACTAAGCTGAGTGGGACAAGGAAAGGCTTATGTGGCACGGCAGAGGGAGCAGGTGGCACTTGAGCAATGTGGTCCCCACTGGCTGCTGGGAGAGAGCAGAGTGGAGAGACGTACTGTCTGATGGGACCTGCCAGAGGATGACCAGCAGCCTTGGGTCTGCCTGGCTTGCCCTGGTCAGCCCTGCAGTCCACTTGCCCTAGCCACAGCTCCACAGCACCCTGCAGTGCCCCAAAGCATTCCAGAAGCTAGATATAAAAGCAGGAGTCACTCACCCACTGCTGCAATGCAGCCACTTCTGGGCTGGAAGACAGCAGCGGCATAGCAGTGTGCAGCAATGCTATACAACAGATTAGGACTGGAAGTGAAGGAGAACCCCCCGTCCACTTGAAACTGCAGGGGGAATTTAGGGAGACAGAACGTAATTACCCAGTGCAGGATGCAGGCTGGGGTGCCCATGCAAATCAGACCCAGGGACGTACACTGCATCACTTCAGTGCCAAACCCCTGGAAATGTGTATAGTGAGGATGGCCCAGCATCCACTCCTGGGTAAGCTGCAGGGCAGGGGAGCTGCAGGCACCTCTGTCCCTCACACCCAGTCTTAACTCAACCAAAGCTTTATGGTGTCACTGGGGAAGGGGGCAGCCAGGACCTGCTGAAAGGATGGGAGTCACATAGGGCCACTGTTCTTCAGAAACCTTCAGCACTGCAACCTGTCATTAGGCTTTCAGTAGCTGCCAGGCTCCCAGGCTGGGTCAGAACTGGGGACCCCCTCTTGCCCTGTCCCAGCCATCCCCATCCCCTCAAGGTCTGGGGCCAGTCTGGGGCCAAAGCTTCTGAAGAAAGAAGTCGCAACACCTCCACTGGCAAGCATTCCTGCTAAGGAGTCCTGCTAAGGACTCATGATGGGCCTCTCAACCCTCTAGAGCAACATTCCCATCACGCTGGTATGGGCCTGGGCTAGAGCCGTGGCTGTGCAACCCGATGCAGTGCAGCAGATCAGTACTTACAGCTTTCCAGCTCGTCCTTTGCACACTGCAGCAGTGGAGACAGCAGAATGCCTAGGGCGTCCACACTAACATTGTCTCTGCAGAAGGAGGGTAATGGGGTACAGAAAAGAGCTTCAATAAGCAGGAGACATGGGGTGCTGGCCAATCCACAGCCAGGACAATACCTGCTCTGGTTGCCCGAGTCCCATGGGTACCTTGTGGCTCCTGTGAGGATGGAGAGGTGGCAAGGGCTGACATGCTCTTCCTGAGGGGCTCTTCCACCAGGTCTAAAGGTAGAGAAAAAGATCAACAGCAGATCCTGAGTGGTCATGCAGCACCAGTGCTCCCCCAGTATTCCACATCCAGCCACCCTGCCAATCCCCAGCACCACCGTGGCACCCTCCGCTCGCCAAAGATTGGCTGCCTTCCAGATGCCCTTCATGGCTCGGTACTGTGGGGGCAAGTGGGGCCGAGTGGTGTCCTGCCCTCTGGTGTGTCTCATGCTCCGAGTGGAAAGCCTGCTTGAGTGCCTTCCACTTGGAGCGGCACTGGGCCACACTGCACCCATAGCCAGCCGCCACCAGGTCCTTGGAGATCTCCCGCCACACAACCTCGTTGGGTAGCGACGAGGAGGCCACGAGCAAAACGGCCCCCCCCGAGCCCTCCACCAGCGCCAGGNAGCTCCGGGGCTCCGCTAGGTACTCCCGAAGGCGCACCAGGACTCCGCCGCGCCGCTGCACGGGGAGCTCCACTGCGAAACGCAGCGGGATCTGCACTGGGATCTGCGCCGGCAGCCGCCCCGAGAGTTTCAACAGTAGCCGCCGAAGCTGCACCAGGAGTTGCCCCTGGAGCCGCCGCGCGAGCTACACCGGGAGCTGCCAGGAGCTGCACCTGGGGCCGCCCCGGGAGCCGCGGCTGTGACCGCCGGGAGCCAGCGGTCGCACCCAAAGAAACACCGACCATCCCACCGCTGTAACCGATCCCCCCCACCGGGAGCTGCCGGGAGTCACCGAGAGCCTGTACGGAGCATGTGCAGGGCGGGGGCGCCTCTGGGAAACGTAGTCTTGGACGCACCATACCCGCCTCCTCCCTCTCCTCCACCTAATCAGCAGCCACCGGTGAGCTCGGCCGAGGGGGTCGTTGTCTGCACGCAGGCATCCCCGTCGCAGCCCACCCTGCCCTGCTGTAGGAGTAGGGTACCCTCCCAGGGCAGGACGACCCTTGGGAGGGCTTGAGGAACAGTGATCCCCCCCCACTCAGGGCACGGTAGGGATGGCCGTCACAGCAGTCCTCAAGGCTTGGGAAGGGAAAGGAGCAGTCTCTGCTTTCCAAGGCTGAGATGCATCTGTAGCACTATGCGGAAAGGGCAGGATAAACCACATCAGAGCAAAATCCTCATGGCATTGCTGCTTTGAGAGTGTAGATACTGGGGGTATAGGCAGGGCCTCCTCTCCTTTCTTGCAAGGATGCTTAGGTCCCCTGCACCCTCCCTAGAGTAAATCTGCTGAGCCCCATGGGGTCAGGGTGGGGAAAGTAGCCTCGACATGGCTGTCTAACCCAGCCCTGACACCATGTCCGAGGTATGAGCCATTTCCACCACTTATTGTCCCAAAGCCAGAGGTGTGGGCTTCCCTCATGCTGGGAATGTTTGGGTGTCAGTGTCACTGGGGTTCCCTCTCACCCAGTCAGTGGCAGCACTGCAACCCTTCAGGGTTGTGGCTCAGGTGGTGCCACAGGGGACCCTGCAAGAAAGTGACACGTTCCATTCTGAGTCACACCCGGCTGCTAAAGGGGAATGGGAAATGGTTGCCACTTCGCCTGTGGGTGTCACCTTAAGAGGCGAGATCCTGAACTGGCAGTCTGCCTGTCTCAGTGTTTCATGCCTCTACGTTAGACAAAAACTGCCTAACAGTGCCTGATATGGGCTTTCTCTGAAACAGTCTGGACAAGTTAAAATTAATAATCAGTTTGATTTATTTTAGTGACAGATAACAGATTTGGAATTGCCTGTGATATGTTTAATAACTAAAAGGAATTTGAGCTCAGGCTAATAATTAAAATTCTGGGGAAGTGTCCAACAAAGTGGGGAAAGTAAAAAGCTTTAAACCAACACTAAAAGACAATAAAGAGAAATGCTAGCAAAGATGTTGGGGCGTATATTGATTGCACAATTCTTACTGAGAAAACATCTCTCTTCCTTTAGTTCGGAGGAGAAAGAGCAGTTGATGGGTCATCCTCTGTGACAGCTAATCGTAAGATCTTCAGTCTGTCCCCCAACAAACAAGAAAATATTCCTCTCATGGGCTTTTATATCCTATTTCTAACTGTCCCTACCTTCTAGGTGATGTTCAGCATAATTTGAATGGAGAGTTGAGTAACATAGTTATGAATGTACTGCGGTTTATCAACTTTATCATCCCCATTAATTAGGGAAAGGTCTCAATTTGCTCACTGTAGCCTTCAGAATCTGTTTTGAAGATGCATGTTTTGTTATTTCAGCCATGCTTTATTAATTTCAGCTGAAACAGAGCCATGCTATCTTCACAAGACTCACTCCTTCAGGCACCTGGCAGGCCAGTCTTGCAGATTCCATTCACAGAGATAACCCAAACATTTTCTTGGTAGTAAGCATCTCAACCTTTTTCATGGAGCACACTAAATTGGCCTGCATTTCTTTCACACAGAAAACTAGGCCTTACTGCCACAGTGGGGCACAGAGCAAGACACCAAGAGAGGGATGGAAGAGGTGGTCATGGACACTGACCTGTGCTTGCCCCCGTTACCAGGTAATGGTGCTGTGCTCTCCTGTTGCTGGCAATCTAGGTCTCTTGGCGTGTCCACTGCCCTCCTACAGCCCCTTGACCTCTGCAGGGCTGTTCCCCAACCCTGCGTCCCCAGCTCCCTCCTTTAGGTATCCTCTCACAAACAGCTCTTCTCGAGCCCCACTGCAGCCTGCCTGCTCTCAGGGTGGGGGGCAGGAGGGGCTCAAGGGCAGAGGATGCCCTTTGCACCCCAGTGACACAGTGCACACAGGCACACTCTGCTCTCCCTACCCTTTACCAACCACTGGCTGCAGGGAAAAACTTCAGAGAGGCTCAAGGTGCTACCAACAGGCTCTTCCTCAGATTTCCTGGGCTCCTTCACTGCCTTCTCTGAGACACTGCCCAGACTTTCCTCAGTAGAGGGGTTGCCAACTGTGGCGTATTGGGCATGGACCCCATTTGCTGATGGCAATCAGAATCGTTTTATTATTCCATAAGTTAGAATTTATACTTTTACAGAAAGGATAATGACCAATTACCTTCATACAGAAAGAGCACTGACCAATCAGTAACACCTTCATACACATCATCATGGCTAGGCTTCGTGAACGAAGATTTGGGAAGGGCTCTACCCACATTTGTTGCACACGCGTTGGTGGCTAAAAAGGCCAATACGAGATAGAACAGTGTGCCGATAAATTAGGAAGTAACACTTACATATATACAAAGGATACTGACCAATTAAGGACTAACTCTTAATAGATAAAAACAACTACCATAAATGTAACAACAACAGTGCACTTCAAAGAAATGTGAATGTGATAAGACTGGCGCTGTTAGCTGTGGGGAGGATAGCATGCTAAGACTGTGTAGAGTGTCAAGGCCTCTGCGTGCAGCTGCAAGGCTCCTGCTAGCTGACTCCCACTTTCTCTCTCAGGTTATCTAACTTCTTTCTTGTGGGAAACTGACCTTTGCTTTGTCCAGTTTCTCTCCTGCAGGAGCCTGGCCTTTGCGGCCTGTAGTTTCATACCGCAGCCAACACTCTCACCAGTCCCTCAGGGCCCAGATTAACTCAATTTCTCAGCTGCCCTGCTACTGGGCAGCCCTCAGCCTGTCTCTCCTCTCTCTGCTTCTCCTGCTGGCACAATTAATCCTTGTTGAATTGAGCTTCCACTTTGAGTACTTGCTTGTGTAAACACTTCTCTGGCAAGCATCTTGAGGTCAGGGTTGGTACCATAGCGCCAGTGTACCAGCAGACAGAGCTGCAGCTTGCTCTAGAGCTGGACCATCCTGCTTGAAGCCAAGGGCACTGTGGGTTCTGGGACAAGCAGGAAAACTGATGAGGCAAGACCTTGCTTGGCTGTCTGGGAGAGGAGGGTGGGGAGTCACTGTGGGCTCAGGTACAGCGTTGGGGCATCCCACTCTATCACATGTCAACATAATGAAGACAAGAGAAGGGGGAGAGTGGTGACCCTGAAACGAAAAGTCAGAAGCACTTTTCCTGAAAGCCTACAGTGTGATGGTCTCCCAAGCACAGCAAAACCTGCAATGACCTTGGCAGGCTTGTCTAGCAAGTCACACAAAGGGGGGAATCCCTCATCTTGTGGCTATGGCACTGTGGTACTGTCCCATGGGAGAGGGCACTATGTGCTACTGGGAGCAGGAGTCCAGGGTTGGTGGAGACACTCCTGTGCTCTTCTGATGTAGATTTAGAACAACAGGTGAGCTGCACCCTTGGTTCCTGGATTATGGAGGAGAACTCCAGTTATAGGCAACGGACGTTGCAAGGTTGGAGAGCACAGCAGGCTCCTAGGTGAGGTTTGGAGAGGGCCTGGCTGCACCTTTAAAGACGGAGAATCTGTCCCTACTCTAGAACTTGCTCCCTCTCTCAAGTCTGCCTTCACCATTGTTGCATGTCTCTTGGCACATGACATGGAGAGCTGCCCCACTACTGCTGAACAGATTGCCCTGCTGGGACACCTTTGGAACAGATGACCCCAGCATGGGATGTGCTACCAGCACCAGGCTCAAGACTGCCACAAGCATCCATGTGCCAAATGACATAACACACTCTTTCAAGCAGTCTCCGGTGAAGCTGAAGTCTTCACTATTTCCAGTCCTGTAAAAATGATGTTTGTATCACATTGGCAAACCTGTAGCTCTCCTCCCTGACTCATCTGCCCAATGCCAGCACCTTCACGTAACTAACCCACTTCCTCTGGGGCTCCTGCTGTGGAGCTTGGGCTGGGATCTGGGATCTGGGCTCCAGAATAAGGGCAAGTGGAAAGTCCTCTCTGCAGGGAAGCCATAAGAGGATGGTGGGTTGGGTGGTACACTGCCTGCCCCTTGTCATTCATCTGTCCCTTGAGCAAGGGGCTGCTGGCTGCCCTGCCCTGGCTGCTCCCACAGCCTGAGTTTCTGGTGTGCAGGGTAATGCCAGATCTTCCCAGCCATCTGGCTCTGTGACACAGGGCAATGCTACTACTTCTCCTCTACCAAAAAGAGATGGGAGCAGAGCAGGGAGAACTGCTGTTCGAGGGGTGTACAGTTGACCGCTCTCCAAGGCAATGCCACTCTGGTGAGTGTACCTAGCCTGGCCTGTCCAACTCCCTGCAGGCATTGGGCTGCATTGGTGAGCACATCAAGGTCCCTCAGCAGTTTTTCAGCCACCACCTGCATTGTCTCAGCACCTTGGCTCTAGTCCATGTGCCCAAAGCCTAGCCAAGCTGCCAGGCAGGGAGCCAGTTGTGCTGTGTCCCCATCACCAATCACATGACGGGTCTGGGTGTTCCCACAGGGAGCTCATGTTGGTCCTCTCCTGCACTAGGCTTTCCTGATGCTCACAGGCAACATGGACATCTACCACATGGGGCTGAAGCTGGTTGGTTCCAGGTCTGACTGGAAGTGGCTGGATGGCACCAAACTGAAGGGGTGAGGCTGTCCCCAGCGAAAGCTGCTCAGTGTCCAGCATTAGGGTTTGTGAAGATGGCTGGGGGACAGGCAGCCCACTGACATGAAGTGGTGTGCTACACATTTTGGCCACCTCTTGTCTTCCCAGGGCTGTACTGGGGCATTTTATGGAACGGAAGATTGCAGGGGCCTGTCTCTAGTGCCCACACTCTGCCTGGGGAGGAGCTATGGGTGTCCCCCAAGAGCAGGTTCCCAGGCTTTGCATGGTGGAACTGTTGCTGAGCCCCGCCAGGGGGGACCTTCAGGTGCTGAATGCATGATGCGGCTGGGGGCTGCACGTCACAGAAGCAAGGGCGGGGCGTGGGGCGAACCGGAGCATGTGTCCAAATTAGGAGGAGGGTAGCGGGGCAGTGTTCCACGGCGGGGAGGAGCTTTGCCTCTACATCGTCTCTGTGAAGCCTCTGGTCCGCGGCTGGAGGAGCTGCTGATAGGACAGCCCTAGGTCTTCCTGTCCGTCCCGTCTCAGCCTGTTGTCTCTCTGAAGGGTCTTCCCAACCCAGTGCTACAGCAGCTCCTTCGTGGCCTCTGGCAGGGTCTCAGGCTTGAGGGTGTCAGATGGTCTGTGCCAGGAAGCCCTTGGCTAGGTCTGTGAGCAGAGTGCAATGTCTCTGCAGTGGCTTTGGTCCTCACCCTCTGCCTTCCTCTGGGGAATCACCACCTACCCCTGTATGGGGCCCTGATCACCAGAGGGACCTCCAGTCTGTCCTATCACCCAGTTCCCTGCCTGTCCCAGGTGCCTGGGCACCCCCATGCTCCATTGCTTCCTCTTTACCCCCTGGATCTCTGCACTTTGACAATAAACGCAATTAGCACTTGGATGCTGTGGCTAGTTTTGGGGGATGAGGGTGGTGGGGTGAAGGTGCATCCTCCAGCTCATTGACTTGTTTGCACTGCTGCCTCGTGTAGAATAACAGCTGCTGTAGCACTGAAGGAAGTGGCTGGGAGCCAACACGAACTCAAGCTTTCTCAGCCTGGCAGAAATGTGGAGCAGATCACAGAATCACAGAATGTTAGGAGTTGGAAGGGACCTCGAAAGACCATCTAGTTCAACCCCCTTGCCACAGCAGGATGCGCTAGATCAGGTCACACAGAAGCACATCCAGACAGGCCTTGAATACCTCCAGAGAAGGAGATTCCACAGCCTCTCTGGTCAGTCTGTTCCAGTGTTCTGGCACCTGAACTGGGAAAAAATTTCTACGTGTGTTCACACGGAATCTCCTATGCTTCAGCTTACAACCATTGCTTCTTGTCCTGTCACTGGGCTTCACCGAGAAGAGCCTGAACCCATCCTCCTGACACCTACCCTTCACATATTTATAAGCATAGATGAGGTGACCCCTTAGTCTCCTCTTCTCTAACCTAAAGAGACACAGCTCCCTCAGCCTTTCCTCATAAGGAAGATGTTCCAGCCCCTTCACCATCTCTGTGGCGCTGCACTGGACTCTTTCCAGCAGTTCCCTATCCTTCTTAAACTGAGGGGCCCAGAATTGGACACAATATTCCAGATGTGGCCTAGCCACAGTAGAGTAAAGGGGGAGAAAAATCACAGAATCACAGAATATTAAGAGTTGGAAGGGACCTCGAAAGATCATCTAGTCCAACCCCCCTGCCACAGCAGGATTCCCTAGACCAGGTTGAACCTCTCTTGACCTACTAAACACACCCCTTCTAATACACCCCAGAATCCCATTGGCCCTCCTGGCCACAAGAACACACTGCTGGCTCATGGCCATCCACCAGGACCCCCAGATCCCTCTCCCCTTCACTGCTCTCCAATAGGTCAGTCCCCAACCTAT
>VWZX01010983.1:110156-219956 GCA_013399015.1 Galbula dea | reverse complement strand
AATGACTTCTGCCAGCTCCCTCACCACCCTTGGGTGCATCCCATCAGGTCCCATGGATTTATGGACGTCCAGGTGGCTTAGCTGTTCTCTAACCCAGTCCTCCTCAACTAAGGAAAACTTCTTCATTATCCAGACATCATGTGGGGGCTCAGGGTCCTGAGGCTCCTGAGGACAGTCTCTAACAGTATAGACAGAGACAAAGAAGGCATTCAGTAACTCCACCACCTCTGTATCATCTGTCACCAAGGCACCTACCTCATTCAGCAGGGGGCCTACATTGCCTCTAGTGTTAGTTTTTTGGGCAATGTATTTGAAGAAGCCCTTCCTATTGTCCTTGACCTCCCTTGCAAGGTTTAATTCCAGAGAGGCCTTAGCTTTCCTAGTTGCCTCCCTACAGCCTCTGACAACAGTCTTGTACTCTTCCCATGTGTCCAATCCCTCCTTCCATGACCTGGAGACTCTCTTCTTCCACTTGAGATTGCCCAGCATTTCGTTACTTAACCAAGCTGGTCTCCTGGCTCCCCTCCTTGATTTTCTACATGTTGGATGCTCTGATCTTGAGCTTGGAAGATGTGGTCCTTGAATGTTAACCAACTATTTTGGGCGCCTTTATCTTCTAGTACCCTATCCCACGAGATCTCCCCTAGCAATTTCTTGAAAAGGTCAAAGTTGGCCCTACTAAAGTCAAGGGTTGTGATCTGACTAGGTATTCTGTTCCTACCACACAAGATCCTGAATTCTACCATCTCATGGTCGCTGCAGCCAAGGTTGCGCTCAACCTCTACCTTTTCAACCAAGCCCTCCTTGTTGGTGAGTATCAGGTCCAGCAGCACTTCCCTTCTAGTGGGCTTATCCACCTTTTGCATCAAGAAATTACCACCAATGCACTGGAGGAACCTCCTTGACTGTGAATGGGTGGCTGAGCAGGCTTTCCAGCAAATAGCTGGGTAGTTAAAATCCCCCAGAAGAGCCAGGGCCTGTGATTGCGAGGCCACTGTCAGCTGCCTAGAGAAAGCCTCATCTGCTTCCTCGTCCTGATCAGGTGGCCTGTGATAAACACCCACAACAGTATCACCCATGCTAGCCTGCCCCTTAATTCGCACCTATAAACTCTCAACTCACCCTTCATCCACCCCGGACAGAACTCAATATATTCCAGTTGCTCTTTCACATAAAGATATCATGGTCCAAGCCCTGGGAGTATGTGCTGGTGGATGGGGAAAGCCAGGCAGGTTTACCAAGGGGAAGTAACTGCCTGTCTGACCAGTCTGCTGCTGTGGGAACACTGGCCTGTGGATGGAGGGGGAAAAATGGGGGGCCATTTATCAAGAACCTTTGAGGTCTATTTAATGGTTTCCATGTACTCCTTGCTGGCAGAGTGAGATGTGACCAGGAGGAGAGAAGAAGGTGAGTGGAAACCTGGGTGGTGTGAGGGCTGCAGGGAAGTGTCACCAATACCCTCATCCAGCTGGCAATATCCCTGAAGGGTTGATCCTGGGGCTGATGTTCCCTGCAGTCTTCGCCAGTGTCCTGCATGATGGGATGGAGATATTCTCAGCCAGCTAGGGGTCACTAGCAAACTGGGCAGTAGTGGATGTACTGGAGGGCAGGACTGGTGTTCAGAAGGGCTTGGAAGCACTGGCTGATCACAGCCCGCTGATGTTGGATTGGGGAAAGGGTGAATCCTGCATCTGGGAATGAAGGAGAAACCCCATGTGTCAAGACAGGCAAGCAAGTATCCACGCTGAACAGGCCAGGGGGTCTTGCAGTCTAGGGGCTGGATATGAGTCAGCAAAGTGTTCTTGTGGTGGCAGAGCCCAATGACACTGTGGGCAGCAGTGGTTGTAGCTAAGGGCTCCAGGAACCTTCTCCTCCATGGTCACTAGGCCAAGCACAGCAAGTCCTTGTTTTGCACGGTAGCTGAGATTGCAGTGGACCTTCTGTAATCCTATCCCAGCCTCCCAGCCTCACCATGATGTGAAGTGGTTCCACTAGCTTTCTTCCACATCTCTCCCAGGATCTTCCCACATCCAACTTAGTAAAGTGATCCTCACTTCATCCCTCTCTCTCTGCAGAAACACAGACAGGGAGGGTCGGTGCTGCCCCTGGACTCCCCCACCCAGCCCAACCAGATCAGAGGTAGGGCTCCTTCATAATTTCCCTGGCAGTTCAGGTCCCACCGTGGTCTTAGGGATCTTTTCACTGTAGTGTCAGGGGTCTCCTCTTTCTCCTGTCTTCCCAAGCTTCTCTTGTGCTCCCCTCTCTCTCCCACTGTCTTAAGGCTCCCCACTGCGACCCCTTTTCCTCTCATGACCTCAGGGCTCTCTCAATTGCCTTTTACAGTCTCAGGGCTTGTCATTACTCCCCTTTTCCCACCATGGTCTTAGGGTTCTCCCATTTAGCCCCATGGTGTCACCATAGAATAGCCCAGGTTGGAAGGGACCTTAAAGATTTCAGCCTCCCTGCCATGGGCAAGGATGCCACCCACTAAACCAGGTTGCCCAGGGCCATATCCAGCCTGGACTTGAACACTGCCAAGGATGTGGCATCCACGACCTCCCTGGGCAACCTGTTCCAGTTTCTTGCCACCCTCTGGGTAAAAAGCCTCCTTCTAATTTCCAGTCTAAATTTTCCCTCCTTCAGCTTATATCCATTCCCCCTTGTCCTATTGTAATCAAACTTATGGAACGCTTCACGAATTTGCATGTCATCCTTGCACAGGGGCCATGCTAATCTTCACTGTATTGTTCCAATTTTAGTATTTGTGCTGCTGAAGCAAGGGCTCCCCAGTGCTCCCCCATCTTCCCTATGGTCTCAGGGCTCCCCAACAGTTTCTTATGATGATGGCACTTCTGCCTTCACCTTCCCTAGTCAAGGTCCAGCTGAAAACCCTGGGCAGGAGATGGAGGCTAGAGAAAGGGCAGGATGGGAGCTATTCATGTTGAGGGGACAGGCAGCAAATCCACGTGATTCTGTAAATAAGACAGGCTGGTTACACCAATGGCATCTCGGCTCCTATAGATGCAAATGGCACATCCTGCACCAGCCTCTGGTGCCTTCAACAATCTTTGGGGAGCATAGCAGGTGGGAGCTGGACTCTGCACTGGAGTCTTCAGTCACTATGAGCTGCACTGGCTGGGAATGTGGGGACATGCAGATGAACAGCGCAAGGTGGTACAGGCGTATGCATGAACATGAGAGAGGGGAATAAGGTCTGTTGTCCATGAGCCTTGCTTTAAAATGCAGACATCCTTTTCCAGCACTTTACAACACAGTTGAGGCAATGCATGCACAGATGAGAGAGTCTCAGGGTGCACACCTAGATCCTGTCCCTGAGTCCTGCATCAGAGTTGGGTGGCAGCACAGTCAGTCCTCTACTAGGAGAGGAGGGAGGATCTTGGGTGTACTGCTTAGCTCTGGGAGCTGCTCACAGATCCACTGGTATTTTTTTGAGCATTTTGAAATCTCTATTTTCCTGTTAATTGATAGCCCACAGTACGGAGGGTACCTAGGAGAGAGAGCACTTCTCAGAGGAGCATTGACAGCATTCTCATTGTGGATTCCTCTTCTCACAGGTTGCAGTTCCCTTGGGCAGGAAGTGCACCTGGCACTGGTACTAGTCTGAGGAAGGGCTGCATCCATTCCCCCAGTCTCCTGTTTTGCCACTTGGAGATATGGCAGTATATCCTGCATCTGGGCTCTGCCCAGAGACCTCTCCTTCAAGGCACTGATCATAAGCTCCTTTGCCATGGAAGTATAATAGGAGTGAAATTACACTTCCCAGCATGGGTGAATGGCAAGTGCTTTTAACAAGGAATTCTGCACTTACAAGTAGGCTTGCCTGGGGTCCAGCCATAAAATAGTCCTCCGTCCATCAGAAGTAAAGTGTGCTCCAACCCAGTATGTGGCATCTTCTGCCTGCACAAAATGCTGAGGGGAGAGAAGCTGTTGACTGCCTGCCTCATGCCAGCACCCAGCTGGTGCCCAGGAGTTCTGAGGCCAGCCCTGCTCCTGCCCAAGACTGCCATGATGGGCACCCAGGGCTTGCAGTGCCACCCAGCTACCTCCAGACATGCCACTGCCACTGACCCCACAGTATTCTGACCAGCCTCATCATTGCCCCAACCCTTCTGGGGTGCCACAGCCCCTCTGCTCTGTACCGGCAATGTCCATGATGGCCAGTCGCCTTGGACCAGCAGCTGAGCATTTTTCCTTCTGCAGTCATCACGGCTGTCCCACCAGGTTTTCTTCTCCACCGAGATGAAGAGGCACTTGCTCCTGTAGAGCACCCAACCAGACGGACAGCAATCTGGGGGCAGAGGCATGGTTCGGGTGCTTACCCTCCCACGGATTCTTGGAGGACCCAACCTGGCCAGGATGAGCCCCTACATCTCCCCAGCATCATTACTGCCTATCCCTCCACCCTCTTGTAGCCCTACCTGTGTTCATGCAGGCACGCAGGCTGCTCACGTTCCTCTCGCAGGCCCTGAGCTCCTTCTCCAGCAAGGCAAGCTCCTGCCTGGCATGCTCCAGCTCAGCATCCCGGTTCCCCAGCTCCAGCTGGCTGCTGTTGCCTTTCTGCCAGGCTCGCTGCAGCTCCTCTCTGGCCCAGGCCAGCTCTAACCGTGTCTGCTCCAGGTTCTGCTCCTGCATGATCAGCTCCTGCGAGAAGCGGCCCTGCTCGGCCGCGTGCTCACGGGAGGTGTCCTGCAGTCTGCGAGTGACCTGCCAGTCTGGGGACAGGCTGGATGAGCTGGGGCACAGGAACGGGACAGCCTGGGCAGGGGTCCATGGGGCCAACTCTGCTCAGGGCATGGCCCTTGCATCTGAGTGTGGGACAGGAGTGTCTGGCTGTGGGCAGAGACTGTTCTTGTGGGGGCCAATGGAGAGGAAGCCCAAATGGTGGCAATGGGAAGAGAGGCAAAGGGAGTCAGTGGTGGGTAATGGGAAGGCAACAGAAAGGTGATGGGAGGCAATGGGGATAAAATGAGAGGGCACTGGGAGGCATTGAGAAGCAATGGGAAGGCAGTGGGAAGCAAGGGGAGGCTATGAAAAGGCAATGGGATGCAATGGAAAGGTACTGGGAGGCAGTGGGAGGCATTGAGAGGCAAGAGGAAGGCAATGGGAAGGCAGTGGGAAGGTAATGGGAGGCAATGGGAAGGAGGTGGGAGGCAATGGGAAGGCACTGGGAGGCAGTGGGAAGCAGCAGCCAGCCCCAGACCACAGCCCTTATCACCCCTAAGCCATGACAATTACCCCAGCCCTTGATCTGCCCCACACCGACACCCGGTGCTCCCCTCCTCAGCCTCCCCCTGCCCTGCTGCCCCTCTCCAGACTCACAGCAAGTCCCCAGGGCCACAGTGGCCACCAACAGCAGCAGCAGGATTGCTGCCAGCAGCCCCACGGGGATGTGCCAACGCCGGGGCCAGTGGCCTGCAAGAGATGAACACCCACTGACATCGCTCTATGGCCTTACTGCCACCATCTGCTGCCCACCCTGCACTGGGACATCCCCACGGGAGTGACCACGGCTAGGCTCTCACCTGGGTGGGGTGCTGCAGGCACCAACCCCATTGGCACATTCTCGTAGGGACTGTCAGTCTCATCGGGGTCTGTGGGGCAGGCAGGGGCAGCAGACTGGGGGGCTGCAGAAAACTTCAGGTCTGCGTAGACCACGCTCTGGGCCATGCCCTTGTCTGCCTTGATGGCCCTGATGGCTCCTACTCCAACACAGTCCCCCCCTCTCTACAGGCTGCAAACGAGAAATGCAGCTGGTTTCTGTAGAAAAGCAGAAGTTTGCTGTGTGATGCAGTAGACAGCCACAGGAAAGTATAGTCACAGTAATGGTGCTCTGCCATTGGCTCTGGCACCACTGTCTTGTCCCCTTCCACACCCCGAAACTGTTCAGGGTCCCCTGGGGTGGAAGTGAGACAGTGCAGCTTGTGGTTTGCTGCTGGGCAGAACTGCAGAGCATAGCCTACCGAGAACCAACACAAATCCTTGGGGCAAAGGGGAGCAAGGACAACTTCCACAGGGAAACAGGTGGCTCTGAGACTGTCCCCATCTAGGATGGAATTTGCTCCTCTCTGTTCTCTGCTCTGAGATTTTAGCACTGCTGCTGTGTAGAAATGTTTGCCCTAATGCCTAAAAGAGGTTTCCACATTGCAGCATGAGCTCTTGCTCCTCTCACCTTGCCCTGGCCACATCTCCCATTCTTCCAGCAAGAAGACCACAGGGGATCATGTTCCAAATATCAAAGGGTCATGATAAATGGCCCATATTTCTCTGCCCTCTTCCTCTGTTCAGCGCTCCTACTGCATTAGTCAGGCAGGCCAGATAGACAACACTTGCCCTTGGCACATCTCACTGGCCTCCCACCAGCCACCACTACATCCCCCCTAGGCCTGGAGCTCTGTGTTCCTAGAAGGATGTGATTCATCTTCTTAGGGATTGGGTCGAGTAGCCCAACTTTTAGCTTCCAAATCTTCTTGCTGCATTTGAAGCTGACTGTGATTTTTGTCTTTCTGTGGTGCTGAAGGTCTCTCCATGCTCTTGCATGAAGATGTATAGCGGCCTTGCAACGCAGACCATAGAATATTAGGAGTTGGAAGGGACCTCGAAAGATCATCTAGTCCAACCCCCCTGATACAGCAAGATGCGCTAGATCAGGTCACACAGAAGCACGTCCAGACAGGTTTTGAATATCTCCAGAGAAGGAGATTCCACAGCCTCTCTGGGCAGTCTGTTCCAGTGCTCTGGCACCTGAACTGGGAAAAAATTTCTACGTGTGTTCACACGGAATCTCCTATGCTTCAGCTTACAACTATTGCCTCTTGTCCTGCCACTGGGCTTCACCGAGAAGAGCCTGACCCCATCCTCCTGACATGCACCCTTCACATATTTATAAGCATAGATGAGGTGACCCCTTAGTCTCCCCTTCTCTAACCTAAAGAGACCAGCTCCCTCAGCCTTTCCTCATAAGGAAGATGTTCCAGCCCCTTCATCATCTTTGTGACACTGTGCTGGACTCTTTCCAGCAGTTCCCTATCCTTCTTAAACTGAGGGGCCCAGAATTGGACACAATATTCCAGATGTGGCCTCACCAGCATAGAATAAAGGGGGAGAAGAACCTCTCTTGACCTACTAAACACACCCCTTCTAATACACCCCAGAATCCCATTGGCCCTCCTGGCCACAAGAGCACACTGCTGCCTCATGGTCATCCTTCCATCCACCAGGACCCCCAGATCCCTTTCCTGTTCACTGCTTTCCAACAGCTCTGTCCCCAACCTATACTCATACATAGGGCTGGTCTTTCCCAGGTGCAAGACTCCACACTTGCCCTTGTTGAATTGCATTCAATTTCTCCCTGCCCAACTCTCCAGCCTTTCTAAGTCACACTGAATGGCAGCACAACCCTCCAGTGTGTCAGCCACTCCACCCAGTTTAGTGTCATCAGCAAACTTGCTGAGAGCACACTCTGTTCCCTCATCCAGGTCATTGATGAATAGATTGAAAAGTACTGATCCCAGTACTGACCCCTGAGGGACTCCACTAGACACAGGCCTCCAACTACACTCCATCCCATTCACCATGACTCTCTATTCCAGTCCCAGGAACCAGCTGTGTTCAGACATGCTCAGCTGGTTTAAACTCAGTGCCCTTTCCATAACTTGCCTTTCTCTGGATGCAGTTCAGTAAAGACTTCTGAGACACTAGGAAGGAAAATCTGCATCTGTGAAGGCCTCCAGCTTTCCAAGAGGCTGTTCCCAGAGGAATCTGCTCCTATATACATACTGGTCCTGCTCTCTCTCAGCTATTCTCTGGTACAGGGATTTGGGTCCACTTCTGCTCTGCCACTACTCTGACCTCAGGCCATGATGTCCTGACTGTGCCGTGCACCCAAGGGACCATGAGCACTTTTGGAGCGTGGGAGGGGGTGATCTGGTGGTGAAGGGACCAATGAGAGGGTGCTGGTCTCTGCAGCTGTGCCTCACTGACCCCATCTGTTACAGATCAGAGCAAACTTCTGCTTCTGCGAATGCTGACTGCACTTCTTCTTTATGCCCCTGAGAGACAGCACAATCGTCGGGGTGCAGGACCATCCCAGAAAGACACGCCAAAGACAGGGCTGGAACTACCAGGGCTCAGGGCTTGCCCAGTGCTTGACCACATGGCCCAGAGTGTGGTTTATGCTGACCTGAAGTTTGCCAAGGTGTTGGGGGGCCGGAGCACAGCCAGCCAGGTGCTGGAGGCAGGTAAGAACCCATGGGACCCCAGTGCTGCCCCTGCTATGGCCAGCCCCTTTGGATTCAGCTGCTCTTCCCTGCCTTCCTCCAACAGCCCTTGGCATGGAGGAGGCGGAGAGCCCCTACGAGAACATGCAGCCAGCACTAGTGGGCCAGGATGGGAATGGGGCCCAGGCCCAGCCCAACCCAGGTGAGTGGCCTAGGGGACCCAGAGTAGTGCTGACATGGGTGGTGTTTTGGGGTGTTCCCACTTCCATCCTTGAAGAAAGGAAGCACACACAGTGTGCTGTCATGCCATCATGCTACCACTCTGCTGCCTGCAGGCAGGAGGTTTTGGATCTGCCAAGGGTTTCCCAGTTCATCAGCTAATGCCTGTGGTTGGTTATGTCTTGCAGAGTGCTGGTCCCGGCAGTGGTGCATCTCTGTGTTCCTGCTGGCAACCTGCGTGTTGCTGTTAGTGGCTACTGTGGCCCTGGGGGCTTGCTGTGAGTCAGGGGTGGGCACTTCTAGGACTTGGGTTGACTGGGCAGCATGGGGAAAGGGAACCAGGTGCCATGGGTGAGCGGGGGGATGAACAGAAGCATGCCCATGAACATTGCTTGTGGCTATGTCCCTTTGCCCTGTCTGCCACAAGCTGGCCTGTATCCCTCACACATCATGGGTTCTTCCCTTGCCTCCCACCGCCCACCTTCACCACCTCGTTCTCCACTTCTGCTCCTAGTCCTTCTCTTCCAGGAGTTGTCCAGTGTTGTATTGCTGCACACTTCTTGCCCTTGCCCTCCTCTGTCTGCTTCTGCACCCTGTCCTGTGTTGCACTGCTCTCCCATGCCAAGTCCAGTTCAGCCCCTAACTGTACACTTCCCTGTCAGGTCTTTCCCATTTTTTGTGCAACATAGATAGCTCCCTGCTTTGCCCTGCTTACCTGAGAAGGGTCAGTCCCACATCCCCCTGCCAGGGCTGTCCCATTTTTGTGCCCCACCTCACCCAGACTGTCCTCAGACTGGCAGGTCACAAGCAGCATGAGAGATGCCTCCCGTGAGCATGCTGCCGAGCAGGGCCGCCTCTCAAAGGAGGTGACTGCACGGGAGCAAAGCCTGGAGCAGATGCGTCTGGAGCTGGCCTGGGCCAGAGCGGAGCTGCAGCGAGCCTGGCGGGAAGGCAACAGCAGCCGTCTAGAGCTGGGGAACCGGGATGCTGAGCTGAGGCGCATCATGGGGGTCGTGGGGAAGATGGAGAAGGAGATGCAGGATGTGCAGGGGAAGCTCAACAACAGCGAGAACACTGTTGCTATCCTGCGCTCCTGCACAGCTATAGGTGAGGTGACAGAGGAGCAGGGATGGGCTGCACCAGGGGACTGGCATCACTCAGCAGGTGCAGTTCAAAGGCGTAAGAACTGGCTTTTTGGCCACATTTTGGGGACAGGGTGATCCAAAGGCTGAAGCTATGCCTGGAGCAGGGGCTGAGCCTGTGTGATGTCTGCTGGGAAGATGTGGGACTGTTCCTGGTCCCATCCAAAGGCATCTGTTGTTGAGCAAACATCTGAGCTGTGCCCTTGTCACCAGATTGCTGCCCTTCAGGCTGGCTGCTGTACAGGGGCAAGTGCCTTTTCATCTCATCAGAGAAGAAGACATGGGAGGACAGCAGAGATGAGTGTGAGAAGAAATATTCTCAGCTCCTGGTCACCAAATCCTGGAGTCGCTGGACCGTGCCGGTAGGGTGCTAGGGACCTGAATGAAGGCAGGAGCTTCTAGCCCTGGGCATCCCAGGTGGGCCAGCACAGCACTGGGGGACCCCAGTCTGTCAAAACATTTGAGAGCGCAAGGCTGATCTCTGGAACACATGGTAGGTGGTGGACACAGGGCAGAGAGGTTCTAGTACCTCCAGATGCTACCCAAGCTGGAACAGGGCATCTGGGCTGCTCAGCTGTCCTCCCACAAGGAGCTCCAGCCCCAGAGGCTCCTTAGATGTCCATCCTCTGCAAACACTGCAGCACATAGTTACCATGGAAAAGCCACTAAAAGGCCCTTTTTCTCCTCCCTCAGGCCTTCCTGAAGAATTCAGACATCCCATATTGGATTGGGTTGCAAAAGAGCAGCTTTCCCTGGTATGAATATGGTTGGCTGGAGGAAGAGGACCCTGATGGTGAGGGGGTCTCAGATTCCTGGTTCTGGGTTGATGGCTCCCTTTACGAAAGGTACTTGGCAGCACAGCTTCTTGTTCAAACCTGCTCTCCTCCTGCACAGCTTTAGGAAGTGTTTTAAATCCCACCCTTTACCTAGTCCCAGTCACAAGCATTAGGCAACAAAGAGCATCAGAGCAGCTGAGGCCAAGGGGAGATGAGTGCAGTGGTGTGATGAGATGCTTAGAGGCTGTGCAAGTAGAAAGCCAAGACTTGCAGGGGCACATGCAGGGTATGCAAAAGAAGGAGGCAGTAAGGGAGGATGAAAGAAACCCAAAGTTTTAGCTGGGGTCTAGACAAAACATTTGAGCACTGTCTCTAGCCTGCACATGCCTCTATAGTTCCTCCTCCAGGAGAAATCAAGCCTTCCTGCCCACAGAGGGTCCTGGCCTCCTCCCTGCCATGTGCACCCCGTCCCTGGCTTGCCACCACTTCCTCTTGCAGTGTCTGAGAGCAGTGGGGAGGGAAAGACCCATCCGGCTGGGTGCTGGGTACACAGTCTCTGCCCACTGCCTATCCCTCCAACCTCAGCCCCACAATACAGGGTTGAATCCAGTTGTGACCCCACAGCCCATGAAACCTCCTCCAACCACCCACATGCCCTTGGGAAGGGCTAGGCTCTCCTCACAATTGAGTGCTGCAGGAATGAAACATCCCCCAGCAGTGAGGCTGAGATTCAAACAATGGAGAGGCTAAGGGGAATCATAAACCGTGAAAATGTTTTATAGAGGAGATTCTCAGCCTGCCCAAGGAAACCTTATCCTTGTAAACATTCGGGGTCAGGTTGGATAGGACTCTGAACAACCTGATCAGCTAAAGATGTCCCTGCTCACTGCGAGGGGGTTGGACTAGATGATCTTTTAAGATCCCTTCCAACCCAAAGTATTCCGTGATTCTGTGGTGGGCAGGAATGCATCAAGAGAGGCTTCAGCCTGTAAAATCTATAGGGGAAGACTTTGCCCTTTGCTGAAGCGTTCAGTTCTTCCCATGCAAGTGTGCAAGAGGCTGCCATCAGCAGGAATGACTGCCTTGGCAGAGGGTGGTGGATAGGGCAGTTGCAGCCCTCTGATGTGTTGTTTCCCTGTTCAGGCCATGGCAGTCAAAGTCAAATGGGTCCTGTGCCATAATAAGCCGTGGGAACATCAAACCAGCCCAGTGCACTGGTCCTGATGACCTGAACTTCTGGATCTGCGAGAAGGCAGCAGGGCCAAGCTCCCCTTTCATGTGATGATGGATCCTACCCCTAGCATTACTGTGGTGAGTGTGCCCATAGCAGACTTTGCTATGGGATGAGTTTGCATGGAGGAAAGTGAGGAGTCTGGGTCTCTATGTAGGGCATGTTAACCTCTTTCCTTGGAAAGGGAGAGGGATTCAGGCACCTCCTTGTGCTGGAGGGAACCTGCTTCCATTCCTTCACCGCCATCAGAGCTCCTGGTTTGTGGTGCAGCAAAGGGGCAAGACAGAGAAAAACCCTCCGCAAGCTGCTTTCCCAGCCGTGCTGTGTGTAGTGGAGACTGGGCAGAACCTCACCCTCATGGTTTGCCTTCTCTTGCAGCACCTGCACCCTGCACTGCCTCTGCTTCAGCCTTGTTGCACCCCTGCCAGGGGTGTCCCATCCACAGGAGCAACCTCTTTCCCTCTTACAGACGCTTGCCCATGGGCTGTTTTCTTAGCGATGCCCAATGATGCTCTAGCATCACACTGGCTGTGGGAGGTAGTGGCAGTTGCCAGTTCCCCCCAGCTGATGTGCTTCAGCAGAGCGGTACGGGTCCTACAGCTCAGCCCCGCACCTGTATGAGGTATGCTGGATCTTCCTGAGCACAGGGGCTGACAGAGAGCCTGGACCCGACCACGGAGTGAAGCAAGCCCTGATGCTCAGCACTGTAGCCATGCAACATCCCCAACACGGAATGAGCTGTGGTGTTGGTATGCAAGGATGCAGGACTGGGAGACAACCCCACACCCCGCCAGGTCCTTCCCCACAGCAGCGATTTTCTTTCTGGCCCTATCCCAGGAACAGCTTAGCCTCAGCTTTCAGGAAACCCAACAAGGAACAACACTGGCAAAGCCTTGTTGCCCAAGGAGGGAAGCGGCGCCTGAACCAGCTGGTCCCTGTGCTGGACGTTCTTTTTTATTTTTTTTTTCGCTAGAGCAATGACCTGTAGGATTGTATTAGGTGATGATGCCTTTCAAAAGCAATTCTGGCACTTGCAGCAGACTGATGCTTTGTGAGACAAGCCATCAAGACTTTAAATAGTTACTAGACACGTGCACATGCGAAGATTAAGCAAAACAGCCCTGATGTAACACTGCAGCCAGGCAAGAGCAGAGGAAGTCATGTTCAACCAGGTGAAAATGTTCTCAGTTTATTATGGTGTTGCCTGTGCCATATATAGTCGATTAATTGCTCTGTGAATTAGCTTGCTTGAAGAGCAAAAGGATGTTAAAAGCCGGCTTTTGGGAGGCGGCATGTCGCATATCTGTCTTGTCCGCTGGCCGAACCTACTTTGCAGCAATAAAGACACGCATCTTTGTCTGCTCTTTGTTTTCTTGTGTACTACCACAAATGCAGACTTAAGGCCACAAACCTAAAGGACCCAAATAATAAATGAGAACTTGACTAAAACCATTCCACTTTGGGAGCACTGAGATCGCCTGCTGAGCCAGGTTGGCTTGCAGTCTTCCAGGGGCTCCCCAGAAGCCCAGGCAAGCCCATGCAGCTTTTTGGGGCCAGGCTCCCCTCAACATCTGATGTACATTCAAGACAAGCAGCAGCCTGAGTCGCTGGGACATTCAGTTTTTATTGAACACTTTAAATAAGGTGGGTATACATTACTATTAATAATAACAAAAAACACAGAGTTCTGCATTCCCCAGTGCATTGTGAAGGAGGGAGGAAAGCTAGCTCCCATCCTTGCCAGGGGCTGGACAGCCTGGCTGCACTGCCCACCAGCCCCTTCCTCACAGTGCCAGGATGGCACCCAACTCCCAACCCTGCATGCCAGGGGGATATAGGGTGTAGAGCTGGCTCAGCACCCCAGTCCTTGGCATTGGGCTGGTAGGGGCAACCCTGGCACTGGCAATCCTTCTGTCAGCTGGCAATCCTGCCTGTGCAATGCTTCACTAGGCTTCTCCGAGCCCCTTGCATGCCTCTCCCTGTGTCAGGGACTCGCTGTGATCCCCATGCTTGTGGGGTAGCATAGCAACACCCACCAGCCCACAAGGTCCCCCACAAGGTCCTCCAAAACATGTATACACACACTGACTTCTCTTCCCCTATCCCAGCCCTGCTCACCCCCAGCCTGGGGGAAGTGGGGAGCTCCTTGTACTCTCAGGGAACAGGCTTATTGCACAGTATTCTGCAAGAGCCTGAAGAGAAGTGAGCCCTTGGGAAAGGGGTATCCTGCATCCAGGGTAAAGAGTCCTGGGGGCCCTATGGGGGGCCAGCCCTGCCACCCAGGGGAGTGCTGCAGCGTGCTCAGGGCAGGGGTGTTATTGCACTTTGTCCCTGGCAGGGACCTAGCCAGCCCCGGGGTTCCCTGCAGACCCCCAAGGCTGGCCCTAGTGGGATGGGTGACCAAGCACTGGGGCAACGCTGCAGTGGACACAGCATGGGGCACCATGGCCACTGGTGTCCACCAAGCTGAGAGTGAGCAACGATGCCTAGTGCTGTGGTTGTGTAGGGATCCTAGGAGTTCCTGGCACTAGGACTGTGCCTCTGGCAGCTTCAGGCTGGGCTCTGCCAGCACTGGCCCTGGGACTTTCTGGTGGCAGCCCCGGTCATGGCAGAGAAGGCTCTTGGCCTCATAGCTGAGATTCTGGTAGTGGGGCGGGCTGGATGCTGACTGGTGGCAGATGGAGGCAAAACTGAATTTGAAAGGACTCAGGCAGCAGCCAGGACCAGGCAGCACCTCATCCTGCTCCAGCACAGCACTAGTGTTGTGCCCAGGAAGCATGGCTGCACGCTCTGTCCGCTCTAGCGTCGCCGCACAGGGGATGCTGAGCTCAGAGAAGCCATGCTCCAGCCCGCTGCCCCAGCCCAAAGGTTTGCTGACGCCCACATGGTTGTTGTTGAAAAGGAGCTCGCTGGGGGCTTGTGGCTCTGGCGGCCAAGATCTGGCACCTGAAGATGCCATGTGGACGAAGGTGCTGTTGGGGAGTGATGGAGGGGGCTGCAGTGGCTCAGGCCTGTCAGAGCTGCAGTCCATCTGCTCCTCTACCCCAGGACTTGAGGGAGATGCTGGAGGAAGGAGGGCAGGGGTCTGGGGGTTGTCAGCAGGATGGGGGGACCCCATGCCCAGTGCCAGGCCCTCCCAGCGGGGTAGCTCAGGAGACGTGGGCAGTGAGAGGCACTTGCGAGGGGTGGTGGCAGGGGCCGAGAAGTCACACTGCACCTCCATGGCGGGCTCAGGTGTCATGGGTGTGCTGAGCTGGAGCGGGGCAGGGGGTGGCAAGTCGAAGGTGAGTGATATGACTGACTTGCTTGGTGCATCGAAGAGCTTGATCTTCCCCCCCTTCAGGTCCTCACGCTGAGAGAAGGGGTTGATGCGGCAGTAAGTCTCCTTTGTCCTGGCCCCGCTGTAAGGCTCCAGCGGCCCCAGTAGGGTGGGTGATGTGGGGGAAAACACGTCAGACTGGCTGTGGGAGAGGTGGCGGTCTGGCTGCAGGTGCTGTGTCCCCAGCTGACACAGGGGCGAATGATCGGTGTGGCTGGCTGACCTCCCGGCTACTCCTGGGCACAGGCACAAGAGTGGGTCACTAGCTGCTAGCATCCAATGCGGAGTAGTATGGGGTGCTGGGCACCCATCAACCCAGGGACCCACCCTTAGAGGGGAACAGTGACCAGGTCCATCCTGCAGACCTCATGCAACCTCTCCCCTCCCCATACAGCTGCTGTGGCAGGGTGGGACACCCCACATTCCCCCTCGTTGCACCTCAGTACAGCCCCAGGGCACATACATACCACCGATAGTGGCCACCGTTCCAATTGCAGACAGGTTGTCTGCACTTCTGGAGAGGCTGGCTCCCTCAGAGCCTGGCTGGTGCTGCAGAATGTCCTCCAGGCACTGTGTGATTTCCAGGAATGAGGGGCGAGAGGCGGGCTCCATCTGCGGGTAGGAAGGGTTCCCCATCAGACCTGCAGCCCCCTGAGCACCCTAGGCAGCCCTGCCCAGTGAAGGCAGCTCCCTGCCTCTTCCCCTGTGCAGGCAGGGCTGCCTGTCCTGCGTCAGCTGAGGTGGGAGGCTCACACTGCAGCAGTGGAAAGCCAGCTGGAGGAAGGCTGCTGGGCAATCAATTCCCACCATGGTACGGAAAGTGGTGACATCCAGACCAAAATCCTGCACGAGGGAAAGATGGAAGAGTGAGGTTTGGTCACCTGAGGCACCATATAGCCTCAGGTGATCTGGCCCCATCTCCTTGCACTGACTGTGTGCCACCCACGGCTCTGGACCTAGGAGCACCCTAGCTGGCTCACAGCAAGTGGGGACCCTGGGGTCACCCCAAGTTGAAGTAAGGCTGGGGGATACTGAGACACAGATTCCTTCTGCTCTCTGCCCAAATCCAACTGTCCCCGTCTACGTAGGCCAACTATGAGCTCTGAGGACTGGTTATCGTCAGAGAGCATCCCCCCATGGGCAGCATTTGAGACATAGCACCTCTGCCCTGAGATGCATGGCAGCTCCAGCACACAGTGCTCTGCCCAGCACAGGAGGATAGTCCCCCTCATTTGGTGAAGTGGTCCCAGCCATGGTGCTGCTACCCACCACCCTCCCTCCCCATCCCTGTCCCAGGAAGTCACCTCGGTGCGTGGTAGGTAGTCAGGGTCAGCAGGGATGCGAGCAATGGTCTCACACAGGATTATACCGTATGCGAACACATCAGCCTGCAGAAAACACAGTCATGGAGGGGGGCCCTGCAGCCCTAAGGTGACATGTCCACCATTCCGTGAACCCACAGCCCCCTCCTCCCTGCAGAGACACACCAGGGGTCCTGCCACCTCGCCACCTGAGGGATGCCCAGTTCCTTCCCTCTGTGGGCATGAAGTCCCCCGGGGCTGCAAATCCTGTAAACTGCTAGTAGTGTAAGTATGGATAAATCATTACACACTCAGACATGGAGCCTCACCTTCTCGTTGTAGATCTCCCCTCGCAGCACTTCGGGTGCCATCCAGTATGGAGAGCCTACCACAGCCAGTGGCTCCTTCTGACTGCCCTCACTGGGAGACACAGTTGGACATCAGGGGCTGCCCACAGACCCTGGTCCCTGTCTGACCTTCTATCCTCCCTCGAGGGCAGCCCAAATCATCATCTCCATGTCCCTTCTTCATCTAACCCTCTTCCATGCACCCCACAAACTCATCTCTCCCCACCCACACCATTGCTTTCTCTATCCCCTCCTAGTCAACCCCAAATGTGTCCATCCGCCCCACGAGCTTCTCACCACCCCACCTCCACCCCCACCATTCCTGCCCTTCTAGCTGCACCACAAATGTTCATCCACTCCCAGCTGCTGCTCCAAGTGGCCTGGAAACCCCCTACTCCAAAGATGAAGATGGACTGGTGGATAGTGCTCACCCACCTGTAGGTGGGGATCTTCTCTGCCAAGCCGAAGTCACCAACTATAGCTGTGTAGCCATCGGTCTCACAGCGTACCAGGCAGTTCTAGGGGTAGAGGAGGATACCTGTTACACCAGCTGCACCAGCCCTGCCTCACTGGCCACTGCTCCCATGATGCGCTGGCACAGTGCAGCCTCCTGCTCCCCAGCTGGCAATATCTGGAGCAGCAATGTGGATATGGCACAACATGGGCAACGGGATGCCTTGGAGCATCCTGTACCTTGGAGGTGAGGTCGCGATGGAATATGCCCTTGTAGTGCAGGTAGTGTAGGCCACGGGCGATGTCGAGGGCCAGCTTGACACGCATGGACCAAGAGAGGGGAACAGGGCTGTCCAGCAGCTGCTCCAGGTTTCCACCATTGATGTACTGATGGGAAGAGTGAGGCCATCATGTTGCTGCCCTCCCTCTCCCTCCCATAAAGCTGGATTGCCATCTCTCATCCCAATGCATTCTCCAACCAACCCATGGCAGAGCCCCCAGTAGACCCTGCCCTGCATGTGCACCACAAGCCAAGAAAGGGTCCTTGTAGCCATCACTGACTCCTCCCCAGGCCTGCTGGAACCCTGAGACTCACAGCTGTTGTCACGCTCTCACCTCCGTCAGTGCATGCAGCTGTCCCTGGTGCACGCACACCCCCATGAACCTGTGAGATAGAGGGGACCTGAGGGTTGCTGTGTTGGGAACCAGGCCCTGGAGCTCATCCAGCACCGGCATTAGCTCCCAACCCCCCAGGCTAAGGAAAAGAGGGGCAATGGGGACAGCAGTGGGAGAGCAGATCCTACCTGAGGATGTTGGGGTGTGAGAGACGGTTCATCAGCTGCACCTCCCGCAGCATGTTGCCCCGGTTGCTGGTCAGCTTGTTCATCTTCAGCACCATGATCTGCCCTGACTGGCGGTGCCGCACCTGGAGGGGTTGCAAGGGAGGCTGAGCCCCATGTGCCTCTGCAGCCCTTCTGGATTGCAACTTGCACCCAGCACCTACCCCAGCCCCAGCGGTAAGAGCTAAGCATACCACGCATCCAAGGCATGGAGCACCTCAGGGATTGCCAGGGCCAGGAAGGACTCTCCCAGCACTGCAGCACAGAGGTTAATGACCCTCAGTGCCAATGATGCACAAACCCACTCTCCCCAGGCACATAGCTTATCGTGCTTCCAATACCATGCCCAGCCCTCCTGGAGACACAGTGGCAGCTCCTGCAAGCTGTGCAAGGACAGGCAGGTGCAGGATTGGGGCACACCAGGAAGACATTTATGGGTCAGTACCACCTAATCATACCCCTCCAGCATGGGGTGGAGAATAGAGGGGGCACACTTCCCCCCCTAAGCTAGCCCTGGAGGTGGCCAGTGACACCCCAGTGCATGACTCCAGCCTAGTGAGGCACGGCAGCTGGACAAGGCTGTATATTTGGCTAGCCCAGCATGATCTTGTCATGCAAGCTAGGGGCCTGGCCCTCCGCCAGGAACAGCAGCTGGGAGCATAGCCAAGCATGGACACCCCTATCCTTCTGAAGCCCCCTGGTGTGTGTGGGAGAGGTGAGCATGGGATCCCTGCTCCATCACAGTGCTGGGTGGGGCTGAACCGGTGCTGAAGGTCGTCCCCTTCTAAGCAGGCACTGAAGGTTGGATAAGACTCCCACAGAGCAGCAGCTGCTGGTGGTGGGGATAACTCAGCAGATCCAAGCTGCCCCCCGGCAGCTGCGCTGTGCACAGAGGCGCAGGCATTCCTAAGCACTGCTGTCAGCTCCCTGCTCTTCTCCTTTTTAGTCTATGCTGCTTGATGCTGCTGTGCTGGTGCCAGCCCCTGGTCTGCCCCACACCTCAGGAATTGCCTCCCTGGGCAAAACATGGGGGGCTGGCACATACCCCAGCGCCCCCCATCTTGCTTCCAGTTTGGCCCCATCAGAACAGTGGAAGACTGGTGTGCTGGGCCCTCTGGAGCTATCTTATCCTATGGCTGGCATCACTTTGTGAGGAGTTGTCCTGGTGTGCATGCTGAGGTAGGGACCCATACAGCACCCAACACCCGGGGGATGGGAAGTAGCTCCCTCCCACCAAAGGGTCTGGGGAAAAAAACAGTGCTTTATAAAGATCCCTCCACATGTGTGGGTGCACCAAGGCCAAAACACCTCCAGGCAGAGTGGAAGCAAGAGGCAACAGCTCAGCATGGTCAAACTTTGCCATGCTACTACCAGCTCATTGAGTTCACAGGGAGGCTCTGAGTAATTCAGCAGCTGTCTGCCTGTGGGCACCTCTCCAGGCAGCTCCAGCCAGCCAGCTGGCACCCCTGGCTCACAAGCAGGGGCCACATGGCAGCAGAGATCAGGCAGAGGAGACATCCCAGAGACCTGCCACTGTGGCTCCCCACCCTGACCCCCCCCATGCTGCGTGGAGAAGGCAGGATGGGTTTTCCCATGCCTCCTCCTCACTGGGCACTAAGCAAAGCTCCTGGGCTCAGAGACAGCCTGTCCGAGTGTGACAGCACAGTCGCCCGTGCATATAGCTCCTCCAGCCATTTGCATATTCAGGGTGCCCCATCTAATGGCACCTCAGGTCCTCCTCATGCTCACCATCCTGCTCAACCCACCCCATCACTGCCCTACAGCTCCTGCTCCAGTGCCAGCCCCATCCTAGTGTGCTAGGGCTCCCTGACCACACCTGCACCACCACCTTCACCCCAACCCCACCACCGCTGCTCTCCCTCCACCCCATCCCTGTGCACAGAGCAGCAGGAGGCAGCACCAAACACAAAGGTGGGGCCCCCAGGCTGGCTTTGGTGGCCATGCAGGTTTCAAGGAGGTGCCTCCCTGAACAAAGCAAGATGGGCAGGCTCTCCCTCGTCACCTCCAGCTCATTGCAGAGCCAGAGGCCAAGGGAGCCAAGGCTTGGATGAGGCCAGCGGGGCTCCCCAGCTCCACAAAGACCCTGGCACCAGGTGCTGCCCAGCAAAGCCCAGCGTTCCTGACCCAGCTCACCTGGCAGCAGTGCTGCCTTGTCTTCTCTTCCTACACCATGCAGGGCTGGTAAGATTGGCTCAGTTGGTTTAGATGGCACCAGCTGCTGCCAGGAACCAGGACCTGGCTCAATGGTGCCAACAGGTTTGGCCCCACGGGGATAGCTGTGGGAAGTGAGGCTTTGGCACCAGGTGCCCACAAGTGGAATGTTGGACATGGGCTGGCACTCAATGGCTATGCACCATGGGGCTGACCAGGTGCTGTTAGCAGCAGTTGTCCCTGCATTGGGAAGGAGCCCTCAGTGGGCACTGGCTCAGCCCTACATAGCTGGGACATGTGCATGGCTTAATTCTTTGTTAATAAGCCTGTCACTGCAATAGGCTGGGTCAAGTCTGAGTGCAGCTGCACAGCATTAAATGCCTTAATCCTGGAGGACAGGCAGACTCAGGGATGGAAGATCTTCTGAAAGCCCCTCCCCTAGGATTTCTTCCAAGGACCTAATGGTCTATGGTTAGATCAAATGATCTTAGAGGTCTTTTCCAGTCTAAAAGATTCTATGACCCCAGGACCACTTGGACAGCACAGCCCTGCCCTGTTATTCTGCTCCAGGACTCTGTCTCCAGGGGCAGGGAGAACTCCACAGGCTGCTAGGACAGCCCCAGTCCCATATGCACAGGGAAGAACCTCCTCAAGGGTGCCAAGTGCCCCAAACTCACTTGCAAGGCCTCAACTTGCCATCTCCATTGCATGCTCTAAGGCTCACAGCTAGCCTCTGCCTGGGCTGGCAAGGAAGAGCTTATACTCCTTTGGGCTTCTCGCAGCCTCCCACATGCACTGGCCAGTTTACCCTGTCTGGCTGGGTGCTAGATCCAGGCCAGTGCTCTCACTGCCCGCTGAAAGCAGGTGTAGCTGAGGAATGAGCAAGGCACGACCTTTGGTGGGATGCAGACCCTTGCTAAGGGGGTCTCCTTCCTTGCCGTCATCCAGGGAGACAGTGGGCACTAGGACAGTACCTCCACTTGCCTCTCCCTGCACTGGCATGGTGCCCAGGAATCCCAACACATTCCCCGGAGCTGAGCTCAGCCGGGCAGTTGTGTTGCACTGAGGGGGGAGGACAAGCTGCTAGCCTCCACCCCGGAGCCAGGCAAGCCCTTGTCCTTTGCTAACACCCCTCCGCACCCTACACGGCCCCTCTGCTGGGTGCTTCATGGGGGTTACCGTGGCTGAGCCAAAGTGCTGTGGCATACCGGGGCTGGGTGATGGGAACGGCCTGGCTGCGACCCCAGCCTGGGCACAAGGGATCTGAGCTCTTTTAACAGCGGAAATTAGAGTCTTATTTAAAGAGCATGCTAATCAGAGTGAGCAGACGGCCTGCTCCCTCCTCACAGCCGGTGCTCTTGTCTAGACAGAGGGTGAAGCTCCCTCTGCCACCTCCTCACCTAGGGGTCTGAACAGCTTGCACCCTGCACTGGGGACAGGCTGGTACATAGCCCTATGTAGGGCACATCTCCTTTCCCCAGCTCAGTACAGGCAAGGCACAGTCACACGGAGACATCATCCTGCATTGCTCATCCTGGAGAGCTAGCAGGGAAAGACAGGAGGGCAGGTAAGGGAGCCAGCAACGCTGATGGTAAACCCACAGCCTCCCATGACAGCTGCACCTGAGCTCACGCGAATCTTAGTAGCACAACAGGGTTTTTACCAGGTGGGACTGGAGAACCTGCTCATCATATGGAAAAGGCAGAACTGAAGATAGACTTCCTTCAGGGAAGTGGAAAGTGCAGGGCATGCAGCACCTGCTCCTGACAAACACACGGGCATCAGCAGCCCTCATCTTCCCAGCTCCCAGAAGGTGCTCCGCAGGCACACCAGCAGCTGGGGCAGCACCAGATCATTGCCAGGCCTTCCCTGGCAAGCCCGGAGTACATTATATGACAGTGCAGGAGAGGAGCCAGCAGGTCCCTGGCTAGTCAGCACAACGTGTTTGTAATACCCAGGGCTCCTGAATGGTTACAATGGAGCCAGGGTTGCCACTGGCCTGGCTGACCTTGGCAAATTTACTTTCTCCCTGCCTTAGTTTCCCCATCTATACTACATTGCTCCACCCTTCTTTGCAAAACAAGGCAAGGTCCACTGATGAAGGTCAGCAGATAAGAAGGAGGGAGTTGTGTCATTAGTTGGTAGACTGGGAAGCAAATAAAAATTCCCTAAGGTTGGTGGGGAAGCGAGTACAGATAGGCAGGTGGCAGTGGTGCCAAAGCCCTCTCCCGAGCCGCTAATCTCCCCTGTCCACCACTGTGAAAACAGGGTACTGGGCTGAGCACACTTGAAAGACTGCACCCTGGGAAGAAGCATTTCCAAGAGAATGTGTGACAGTGGGAAATAAGGTGTAGAGTTGGGTGACTGAAGACCTGTCCCGGTTTGGGTTACAACAGAACTAATTCTGTTAAATGATTTTACTTTTCAGGTAAAGCTCCTCTGAGAAACTGCACTTTCTCAAACTAGCAGCATGTTTTTACAGACCCTGCCTGCTTTTAGCAGTGGTAAGACCTAATGTTTAGATTTACTATCAGGGATTGGTATACAAACCTAGGTCACTGCTAAATCTTGTGTCTCACGTTGGGGGGTGCAAAGTAAGAGTTGCACCTTCAGGGAGGAGAGGACAGCACAGCTGGCCCAAAATTGACCAACTAAGTATTCCACTCCATATATGTCGTATTTGATATAAAACTCAAGGTCAGTTCCCTCTTCCTCCTCTCCTGTCTTTTTCTCCTGGACTTCAATGGCTGGCATGTGAGGAGAAATCTGTTCTGTCCTCAATCCTGATCCATAACTTGCTTCATGCAGTACTAGGATCCAGCCCCTGAGTCTGGCTCCTGTCTGCTGCTCAGGCCTTCTGCCACAGTATCAGTAGTGATGGTGATGTTAGTGACCACCAAAGGAGGTTTTGGTTTGGCATTGGTACATATTTGTATATATTTCATTTATCATTATTATTATAATTAGTTTTAATTTTCTTTTTCAATCCACAAGTCTTTCTCTCTCTTTCTTATGCCCTTTCCTTTCCATGGAGAAGGAGGGGAAGAGGCAGTAACAGGAGTGTCTGTCACGAGGCTGGTCCAGCCTTGACCCTTGACAAGACCTCTGGATACAGACCCCAGGACAGCAAAGCAAAGATGCTGCCCACAGCCCTTGCATCTGCTGCAGACTGCACACGGGAAAGTAAGAGAGGGATCCAAGGAAGATACGCAACAGTGGTTTAAGGGCTGAAGAAAATTCCTGGCACAAACACATCTGGCTCAGTCTGCTCAGTCTATTGGAGATAGAAAGGTGGCTCACTGCAATATCTGTATACCCAAGAAAATGTGTGGGCCTGGTGCCTCTGAAATCACACAGGAAAAGGCAATGGGAACCTGCTACTCCAGAGGGAAATGGCCCTGCACTGCAGCACACTGGGAATTAACAGGGAACAGCCTGCAGGGAGAAGGGCAGCTTTTCATCGTGGATGTCTCCTACTCATTCTAGAAAGCCTTTCCAAGAGAATCGCTTGGCTAGAGTGGGATAAGGCTCAACTCAAGGACATCTTAGTTCAGACACGTTGAGCCCTTTGACTTTAACGTGGGGAAGACAGTCAGACACCCATGCTGGTACCTCAGAATCCTGCCTGACTCTGGCTTGGCTGCACACCAGGACTGAGCTACCTGTGTATAGAAAGAGATGTCCAGGACCTCTCCTTGTCCCCAACACCCACCAAGGCTGGAACGAGGCTCCGCAGTCACAAGAGAGAGGATGCTGTGACTGCCCACAGCACTTAAAAAGCAAGAGCAGGAACAAGAGAGGTGGGAGGAAAATGGGTCCTGTGCTGCCCTGCCAAGCTCCATCCTTCTTGCAAGCTCAGGCAGCCAAACCCCGGCTCGGACCCTGGGCCTGCCCTACCATCCTGATGAGTTCTTGGATACAACCCACTGCATGAGCACAAACCCCCATCTGGCCCCCTCCTGCCTCTGCCTCCTCTCCAGGATGCACACATGTTGGCTTCTGCCACCTGATCCCACTCCCACCCCATAATCTCCACCAGTCCTCCAAATCCCACATGTAAGTGACTCCGTAAGAATGTGAACAATGGGTGGAAGAAAGCATTTTGTGGCTCCTGCAGAGCCCAGGAAAACAGAAACAGCAAGGCAACGAGACATCGCGGCCCGGCTAAAACACAGGAGCATTCATTATTACAGAGCCATATGCATGCCTGACATTATTAAATGCCTTCCTCCTCTGCTCTGAGGTGCTGTCACGCACTGCAAGCCAGAGATCAATAGCAGGAACCCAGCCAGCAAGAGAGGTCATGGGTCCACAGGGACTGTAAGGAAAACAGAGAAGAGAGATCCCTTGCAGGACACCTCTTCTGGGACTGCAGAGGAGCTGGGTCTTGGGGTCTCCCTGCTGAGTGGGGAACGCTGGCAGGGCTGGAGAGGAGCCCCACGGTCCTGCTGGGATGTGGATCCCCAGTTGTACTGCACATAGGAGCATGGTCCACGCAGAGGACATAGCACAGTGCTGCCCAAGACCCCAGTTACTGTGGTGGGAGGTGGTGGGTGACGTGCACAGTCCAAAGCTGGTCTTTGATGGGGTGTAGCCAGTAGAAACACAGTCCTTGCCCAACAGCTTGTGGTGCCTTGAGCGATGCTGAGGACAAAAACGTGTGCGCACACCTCCCATCCAACAGGGAGAGGTGGCCATGGCCTCGGCCCTGTCAGCAGCACATAGGCTACCAGGGTACAGTCACCACACACTTCTGCTGTGCTGCTGGGACTCTGAGCTCCCCACCAGCATCCATGCACGCCTAACCAGGGTGTGGGCCACACACAGGCATCCCCACTCTGGCAGTCCCAGAGAGGATGGAGGACAAAGGCAGCTCCAGTGTCCCTGCTGAGGTCTAGCCCTCGCCCTGCTCTACAGCATCACAACCCCCTCCCAGACTCAGTCACCTTCATGAGCTCCCGTGGGCACTCTACACATCTACCTGCTCAGCTCAGGTTGGAGCAGCCGCAGCAATACTGGCAATCACCTCGGACTGGCTGCAAACACTGCCTAAATCCCCTGCCACAGGCACACCCTGGGCGTGGCGGAGTCGGGTCTTCAGGCTTTTGACAGCGGTCCCAAGGGCTGGGCTGCCTGCCACCCCACCGGTGCCCCGACCTCCCACGCCGCCCCACTGCGACCCACACCACAGCACTTCGGAATGCTCAGCCTTCCGGGGCTGTAAACAGAGCCGGCTCTCCCCTCCCCCTGCACGGAAGCAGGGATGAAGAAGCCACAGCGCGGGGTAGTCGGAGGTCCTCGGCACCCCACAACCCCACCGCACGGCACCGCCTCGCACTCCTCCGCCCCGACCTGGCCCAGGTGCTGGAACTGGGTAGCCAGACACCCACTCCCACATCCCCCGCTCCGTGCCCCACCGAGGGGATGCCCAAACCCGGTGGGATGCCCCCAGCCTCACACACCTTAAAGACCTCGGAGAAGAAGCCCGCCCCGATCTTCTCGCAGTAGAAGTCGTCGATGCGAGCCAGGCTGGAGACGGCGCTGCGCAGCGCCCGGTAAGAGGAGGGCCGCAGCCGCCCAGACCCCGGCGAGGGCCCCGCCAACTCCCCTTCGCCCTCTCCGGGCCTTCGCGGCACCTTCTCCCACTCCATGTCGGTCCCGCCGAGCACACCCAGCGCGGTTCAAAACCCCGGTCCGGCGGCCGGTCAGTTCTGAGGCCGAGGCGCCACCGCGTTCTTCATTGCCCCGGCTCCGGTCCCTGCTTCCCGGGGCGATGCTAGCGGCGGGGCGAGCAGCGCGGTGGAACGCACGACGCTCATTGCCCGGCGACCCCCGACCCTCGCCGCGGCCCGGCGGCTGCCACACCCCCGCCCCCAACGCTGGCACCGGCGGGGCGGGGCCGGGGCGGGGACAGACCTTAACTCCTTGGGACCCGCCGCGCTGAGCCTATCCGGAGCAGCACCCACCACCCCGTTCCGGGGATCCCACACACCCAGATAGCCACGTGCACCTTGTAGGGTCCGTGGGTGCCAAGCTGACATCTCTGTACGTGTCTGGACGGGGTATGGGGACCTGAGGTCCTGGTGCACTGCTTGGACAGACCCCAGGAGACACAGTGCTCTGAATCTCCCTTACCTTAGGACCTACTGGGATGCCTCTTGTAGCTGCTGGATGCTCTTTCCCCGAGTAGAAGGACCAAGGGTGTGGGGATCTGTTCTCCACATATAGAATCATAGAATGGTTTGGGTTGGAAGAGACCTTAAAGATCATCTAGTTTCAACCTCCTTTCACTAGAGCGGGTTGCTCAAAGCCCCATCCAGTGTGGTCTTGAACAATTCCAAGGAGGAGGACATGTTCCAGTGGTTCATAATCTTCACAGTGAAGAGTTTCCTCCTGATATCTAATTTCAATCTACTCTCTTTCAGTTTAAAATAATTCTGTCACTACACGTCCTGATAAGAGTCCCTTGCCATCTTTCCTGTAGGTCCCTTTTAGGTACTGGAAGTTGCTAGAGGATCTGCCTGGAACCTTCTCTTTTTTGGGCTAAACAACCTCAACTCTCTCAGCTTATCCTCCCAGGAGAGGTGCTCCAGCCCTCTGACCATCTTCATGGCTCTCCTCTGGACCCACTGCAGCAGGCCCATGTCTTTCTTACACTGGGGACCGCAGAACTGGATACACTGCTCCAGGTGGGGTATCGCCAGAGCAGACAAGCACAATCCCCTCCCTTGACCTGCTGACCATGCTTCTTGTGATGCAGCACAGGATACGGATGGGCTTCTGGGCTGCAAGCCCACATTGCCAGCTTATGTCCAGCTTTCATCCACCAATACCCACAAGTGCTTCTCTGCAGGGCTGTTGTCAATCCATTCATTGTTGAGACTGTATTTATGCTTGGGATTGACCTGACCCGGGTGCAGGACCTTGTGCTTGGCTTTGTTGAACTTCATGAGGTTTGGACGTGCCCGCCTCTTAAGACTCTTAAAGTCCCTCTGGACAGCATTCCTTCCCTGCAGCCTGACCTTATACAGTGATGTGGGTCTAGTTCTCCCATACAAGCAGCTCTGATTCAGCTCATGCACCTGTACCTGCCTGGACAGTATCCTGATGACTTTGGGCTCTGTCCTCTGGTGGAGCAGGGAAGTACAGCCTCTCAGTGGCTGTATGTTCAGTGCCCGTTGCACCTTTTCGCTTTTCTCCCTTTCCTGAGCAGTTCCATTTCTCCTGGGTTTCCTCTTGCATCCTGCTTGCCCTGTCCCCTAGGCCTTTTCCCTATTCTGAGACTGATCTGTCCTATCCTTCCTGCCCAGGCACTCCCTGCAGCTGGATCTGCCCTTGCTCCATCCCGCACACTTTGCTGCTACCTTCCTGTGCTGGTGCAGCTGTGCCCCAGCTGCCTCGTCTAGGGCTGCCACAGTCCTCCTGAGTTTTCCTCTAGCTTCTTTTCCTGTTGAGAAAATCAGCCACACGGAGTGTCTGCTAGTGTGGGATTTTTTGCCAGTGCTCAGCTCCAGGTGCCACCGATCACAGTGGACACACCATGGACCATGAGCCATGGGTTTTATTCCTTGTCCCAGGAGGGATAACAACCCTGTGGGCTAGTGCAGGGGAAATGAACCTATGACCTGTGTAGAGTGGGAGCAACCTCCTGTGCACTCCCCACGTTCCCTAAAATACATGGTATTTCTGCCTTCCATGTCCACAGAAGGGAGTGGGTCTGTGCAGGGCAAGTTGACCTGTCCCTGTTCGGGTGCCATTTGTGGTGTATTGGACACAGACCCCCTTTGGTGATGGCAATCAGAATCGTTTTATTATTCCATAAGTTAGAATTTATACTTTTACAAAAACGATAATGAACAGTTACCTTCATACAGAAAGGGCACTGGCCAATCACTAAGTAACACCTTCATACACAAAGTATAGTGACAAATTAGCAAGTGACACTTACATATAGAAAGGATACTGACTAATTAAGAACTAACACTTAATAGATAAAAACACCTACCTTAAATGTAACAACAACAGTGCACTTCAAAGAAATGTGAATGTGATAAGACTGATGCTGTTAGCTGTCGGGAGGATAGCATGTTTAAGACTGTGTAGGGTGTCTGCGTACAGCTGTAAAGCTGCTGCTAGCTGACTCCCACTTTCTCTCTCAGGCTATCTAACTTCTTTCGTGTGAGAAACTGTCCTCTGCTTTGTCTAGTTTCTCACTTGTAGGAGCCTGGCCTTTGCAGCCTGCAGTGACATACCACCTTTACTATCTGTAGGCAAGTAGATCCAGGGCACAGGGCTCTGTCAGTCCCTTCTTTGTGAGATCTGAGCCATCAATTTCCCCACCAGCACCACTCTAGCCTGGTGCCTCTGCCTGAGAGGGTGACTGGTGGCTTGTGCCAGGGAGGCTACTGCAGCCATGGGGAACTATGCTGTGCAACAGGCCACATTCTTGGGCTCTGTAGGCCTCATGTGTCTGTCCTACTGACAATAGCAGCAATCCCCTGAGGGTCAAGGCAGAGATGGGGAGTCCTGGCAAAGCATCTTGTAGAGAGAAGCCTAAGACCACTGCCTGTTCAGGGCTCCTTCTGCTTACAAGTGTCTCATTTTATATCCAATTAAGTTGTAATGTATAAATTTAAGCCCTGGAGATGGCCCTGAGTATGGAAATAGCTGTTGCAAGATTTACAGTCCCTTTTCTTACTAGTGCTGGCTATTTTCTTACTAGTGCTGTGCTATTTCCACCACACTTTTTAATGCCTTGCACAGCAGCTTTGAGCTGAGACATGGCTGAAGGCCTCCAGTGCCCCAGATCCCTCCTGTGGTGCAGGCAGGTTCAGTCTGGACATCTGGCTGCAAAGCCAGGCTGGACTGAGCCTGCAGCAAACCCTGAATTAAGCTCCTCAAGCCCTGGTGAGGAAGAGCAGGAAGGACGTCTTCCTGGACGTACTTTGCTCCTTTGGAGGTGCAAGGGGGAGGGAGTCTTTGCCCTTCTTTGCCCTTCTCCATCTAGCCTCTGCACCCTTCCCTGCTCATGGGGAGAAAGCCCAGGGATGAATAAGCATATTCTCCCTGTCTGAGAGGGATGGTACATAACCCAGGCAGAACAAGGGCAAGAGCCTTTAAAACAGCCCTGGGAGGCCAGTGCTGGAGAAGTGCAGGTGCTGGAGTTGTCCTGTAAGCGCACACCACAGCTGTAGAGTAGTCAGGCTGTGTGTAAGGCAGTGAGAAATGCAGGGGAGCTTCCATGCAAAAATCCTGGTGCTTGCTGCACTTCCACCTCTATTCCACAACCGCACTTGCAGCACTGAGTCCTTGCAGCACAGCTGTGGTTGGGAACAGTGAACAGTAACCCACCCTGACCTAAAGCTTGCCCTATGGAGGCAGAACTGCAGCAGTCCCCTCCTCTGCACGGATATGCAAGAGCCTCTCCATACCTGAGGCTTCTTCTCTGCAAACATTGAGAAGATCGATGGCTGCTGCTGTGGTGCGTCCACGGGAGGCTACAGGGAGTTAAGTATGCGAAGCTGTGCCAGAGCAGGCACAAGGCTTTGTTGCACAAGGGTTTTCCGGCGTGGAGGGGCTGTATAGACCCAGAGGTTAACAGGACAAGGAGTATCGACTGACTCATGACTCTTTTTGATGCTTTGTCCCCAGCATTTTGGTCCCAGGTGTCCTTTCTCCTGTCCCCTGACAACCTCTGCTCTTTTCCCACATTGCCACACGACACTCAGCAGATCTCTGCACTTGCCCATGTCCTACATTTTCTCCATCTCTCTTCTTACGAGAGGGCTGATTCCCAGCAAACACCTGCCTCCTCTGCTCCATAGGAAACAGGAGAGAAGGGCGTACCAGGGTTTGTTGCAACCTCCTAGGAAGTCTGAGCAGTTCAAGGAGCCTGGAGTACAAGGGAGAAGGTCCCAGCAACAGTGTTTCATGTACAGCCTGGGCGTAAGCCCAAGAGAATGCTGTACAGGTGATGCCATATTACTGTGATATGTCACTGCAGGCCGCAGAGGCCAGGCTCCTGCAGGAGAGAAACTAGACAAAGCAGGGGACAGTTTCTCACAAGAAAGAAGTTAGATAGCCTGAGAGAGAAAGTAGGAGTCAGCTAGCAGCAGCTTTGCAGCTGTACGCAGAGGCCTTGACATCCAACACAGTCTTAAGCATGCTATCCTCCTGACAGAATGTGTCTTATCACATTCACATTTCTTTGAAGTGCACTGTTGTTGTTACATTTAAGGTAGGTGTTTTTATCTATTAAGTGTTAGTTCTTAATTAGTCAGTATCCTTTCTATATGTAAGTGTCACTTGCTAATTTGTCACTATACTTTGTGTATGAAGGTGTTACTAATTGATCAGTGCCCTTTCTGTATGAAGGTAATTGGCCATTATCCTTTCTGTAAAAGTATAAATTCAAACTTACGGAATTGTTGTGGCATGCTACTGTGGGCTGCAGGATCTAGGGCCTGGCAGAAGGGAAGCTGGACAAGGCCAAAGTCAGTTTCTCACAAGAAAGCAGTTAGATAGCCTGGGAGAGAAGGTGGGAGTCACCTAGCAGGAGCCTTTGCAGCTGCACACAGAGACCTTGGGGCCCCACATAGCCTTAACATCTTATCCTTCTCACACCACACAGCACCAGTCTTATCACATTCACATTTCTNGAAAATCCCTCTTCTGAATCTTGTCGTGGATGGCATATTGTCATGCTGCGACATGGAATAATAAAACAATTCTGATTGCCATCGCCAAAGGGGGTCCGTGTCCAATATGCCACATAGTACTATGTTTCCCAGCATGTGTGTTGCTTGAGCACTGTGAGAGCAGGGTCATGCAAGCTCAGTGCCCAGCACAGCAGCAGGAGCCCTCTTCCAGCTGCAGCAGGGGCTGGTAAGGCCCCTGCTGTGCAGGCAGCTTCCTGCCTTCTGTGTTGCAGCCCTAGTACTCCAGCGGCAAGGCCAATATGGGGCTGTCTGTAGTGGGAGGGAGGGGTGTGAATATTTGTTGTGTCATTATTTTTCTATAAGCAGAGTCAGCAGAGCACCTGGCAGCATTTGCTCACTGCCTCCTGTTAGTTCCTACTGACAATTTTCATGGCTGTGTGCTGGTACTATGATGTGACAACTGTGAAGGCAGGATCTGCATTCGATCCCTATGTCTTCATAGGGGACAATGATTTTGGTTCCCTGCTCTGTCTCTCCTCAAACAAGCCCCAGTGCCCCTGCCAGGGTGCACAACAGGGTGTGCTAAAAGCCCCGTGGGCTGTGAGTTTGAGATCACTGGTAAAACAAAACCAACCACAACCAGCCTAAAAGAGAGACACATGATTCTGGCCATACCTGCACCACCTGTGACACATGGTTTTGTGACATGCAGCCATGTAAGTACAACTACATCCTTGCAGTGAACAAGCACTGCAGGGAGCTTCATTGATCACCTCATGCCAAACAGGTAGGGACAGTGCTACCACCTCCAGCGTCTCCCAACCTGCTCCTGAACAAGGCTGAACAGTTTATCTTCCTATACCATGTTCTCATTTCCGAGACTACCCAGCTGGTAACAGAATTGCTCCTTGTCCTCTTGACCTGGCCCTGGAAAATGGTGCTCTCAGATGCTCCACACTTACTGAGGGATCTGGGCCTGTTTAGCCTGGAAAAGAGAAGATTGAGGGGAGACCTCATTGCTCTCTATAACTACCTGAAGGGAGGTTGTAGAGAGGCAGGGACTGGTCTGTTCTCCCTGGTGGAGAGTGATAGGACAAGGGGAAATGGATTGAAACTGCGCCAGGGGAGGTTCAGGTTAGGTGTTAGGAAGAATTTCTTTACTGAAAGGGTTGTCAGCCATTGGAACAGGCTGCCCAGGGAGGTGGTTGAGTCACCATCCCTGGAGGTGTTTAAGAAACGGGTGGATGTTGTGTTGGAGGGAATCGTTTAGCGAGTTGATAGGGCTAGGACAAAGGCTGGACTCGATGATCTTTACGGTCTCTTCCAGATGTAACTATTCTATGATTCTATAATTCTATGATTCTATGATTCTATCCCAGAAGGCTGTGCCAGCCTTGCTCCTCTAATTGCTCTTGCCAGATTAATGGTAATACTCACCAACCATAGTGCAGTGTCCCTGAAGTGTCTGTGGTTCTGTCAGATGTAAGCCAGAAGCAGAAATGCCAAGAACCTGATCTGTCAGCAGTGATAGGCTGAGCAAGACCATATCAGAACAGGTTCAGAATTGGCCTTGGCTGACCTGGTGGGAGCAGCCCTGTGACACATGACACCAGCTGCAGAAGAGCAGGGCAGGGAGCAGGGTTGAAAGTGCTCAGTGGGTTCTGGCCTATGGCTTGGAGAAGAGCCTTTATCTGTTGTTCATTGCTGCTCTTCAACCTTCATAGCTTGACATTGCTGCAGGGAGGAACTGAGAAGCAGCACAGCAATGTGGAGGGAAAGGCCTGTGGGGGCCTGCCAGAGACTCTGCAGTACAAACACACATATATAGTCTACCTCGAGACTGTACATTAAAACCCCAATATCTTCAGCCTTCACATGGCTTCCTTACCCATCCCAGAGCTGACTGAAAGAAAACCTTCTGGAGGAAAGCAAGGCACCATCCTGGAGAACCATTTGTCTGTGGGCTCTGAGTTTCTGTTCAGGAAGGGCACATGTGGAATGTGCTGGCCATAGCAGAATGGGTGAGAGAGAGTCCCAGCCTCTTCTGCTCTTCTGCCCCCAGTAAAGACTGTGGATCCCTGTTTGTTCTCTCAGGTGCCTGAGCAAGAGGTAGGTGCTGCAAAAGGTCCGCACCCTTGAGCCACTGGTTACTCAGGCTACACTTCTCTAAGTAACTCCTCTACTTGAGCATGGTCCTGTAATCATCCACATTTCTTGTTTCCTTGACGTGGTTTTGGCCCATGGTAAGTAGGAGCACTTCAAGGGAGGTCATGGGCCAGGGCCGTTCCCAGGAGGAAACATGGACATGGCCACCTCCAGGCAGAGAGGAGAGTTGAGTCATGTGCCTGTCCTCCCGTGGCTGCTGCCTTCCCCTCTCCATGCCCGGGCACACAGAAGCAGGGTGTCAGTGCTCAGCTCTGGATGTCCAAAGGAGCCTTTCACCTGGAGGTTGCTGATGCCACAGCCATGTGTGGACAGTGGGGCTGTGACCAAGTGTTTGAGGGACTTGAAAGCAGAGCATCAGTTTTCCATTCACCAGCAAGACTGGGAACTCCCTGTGGCTGGGGGCACTTCCCAGAACTTTCACTTGTCTTTTGGCCCCATGCCCTGTCCAGACCCTGTCCAGGCAGGGCAGGCTGAGGCAGCACAGGCTGGAGCATGGCCCAGTGTGGAGAGAGAAAATAGCTGTGCAGCAGTCTCTGTGAAAGCTACTGTCGTGCTGCTGCTTGCAGCCAATGCAATCACAGCTTTTTATTGCTTGTTCTACCTGTGGGAAAACTCATTATGTTTAGCAATCTCCGTGAGCAACACTGCCAGTCTGTCTCATCTTCTGCCCTCTCCCATGAGTCAAGGCACCCTGAACTCCAAGGAGATGCATCAGCACACTTCATGGAGACTGGAGTCAGCTGAAAAACCTTCCTGCACCCTGGTGTATGGGAGTGGGTCTTGCATAGACAAAGTGTGTCAAGGTCTGCCACGAAGACAAAGGCAAGGAGTGGAGCTGCAGTGGTCTTCTACATAGGAACATCTCTACAACACAGGAGAGCAAAGGAGCAGGGCTATCCACACACAGCAGCCTTGTACCCCATGGTGGGTAAAAAATCAGGAAGAAAAATGGGTCCTACTCAGCTACATTAATAGCAAACATGTAAGGTTGATGGTCCCAGGCCAGAAATGGTAGTAGCAAATGATATTTGAAACAGGATAAGTGGTAACAGTGCTGCCTTGACCTGGGATCTCTGCTGGCTTCAGCAAAAGTTAGAGTGGAGATGAAAGGGCTTTGATCCTTCTGTGCCCTACAAGCTAGAGCCTTGTTTCCAGGCAGCACCTGAATGCCACTACAACACATTAGTACTTTTGATTACTGTAGCTTAATTTCTGTCCACCTGTGTCATGGATGGCTGGTCACCCCACCCTGCTTAGCACTTGCTCTACAGTGTTTGATTGCATCAGCACTGAATAAAATTGTCTCTTGGACTAATTACAGCCAGGAGAGACCTGGTGCTGCAGGCTGTGGGTGAGCCAAATGTGTCACCATGAATCCAGCATCTGGGATATAAATCACATCGTGATGCATAGCAAGTGAAACATTCAGGATCATCTGAATACTGTGTGCAGTTTTGGGCACCACAGTACAGGAAGGACATCGAGGTCCTGGAGAGGGTGCAGAGACGGGCAACTAGGCTGATCAGGGTCTGGAGAACAGGCCTTAAGAGGAGAGGCTCAGGGAGCTGGGGTTGTTTAGCCTGGAGAAGAGGAGGCTGAGGGGAGACCTTATCGCTCTCTTCAGCTACCTGAAAGAAGGTTGTAGAGGGGCAACTGTTGGCCTGACTAGCAATAGTACTAGAGGGAGTGGGTTCAAGTTGTGCCAGGGCAGGTTTAAATTAGGTATTAGGAAAAATTTCTTTACCAAAAGAGTGGTGAGGTATTGGAATAGGCTGCCCAGGGAAGCAATGGAGTCACCATCCCTGGGGGTTTTCAAACAATGGGTAGATGTGGAACTTAGTGGGGTAGTTTAGGGGTAACAGTCATGCAGGGTTATCGGTTGGACTTGATGATCTTGAAGGTCCTTTTCAACCATGATGGTTCTAAGATCTGTGTGGATGTCCTGTAGACCGGGCTCTTACAAAGAAGGACCACTACAGGCATTATCTCACCAAGCTCCCCAGAGGGAACCTGACATCTTCTACCCAGAGACAGCCAGAGACTTGACCTCCTCTGTGATAGGGATGAAGCAGCATCTGTCCTCCCTCCTCACTGCCCCCTGCCTGGGAATCTACCTCCACAGCCTGCTTGTCTCATGGCACTGGGCTCCATGGGATTTCTTCTAGCCAAGAGGGAATGGGCCGGAATAAGTAGGGGTTCCTCCTCCATGGGAGGTTTTTTGCATAAGAGTTGACCTTCCCTTTGTCCCCCAGGTCAGATGTTGCACAGCTTTACATCTGCCCTGGATCTTCTCCTTGCCTTGATCACGGCTTGGAAAAGCACATGACTTTATGCACGTATTTATATAACAAAGGTAGCTGCTCTCTGGGCACCATGCCACCCCTGCCGTTTGCACTGACTTACCAGGAGACAGTATTCTCTTCCTTCCTTCTCCTACACCTGCCCAGCCTTTGTGGGGAACAAAGCCACACCACAAGCTTTGATCAGAGTCTGAAGTCTAGGAGAAGCCAGAAAGCTCCCACTGGGTTCTGCAGGGCCACACACTGAGGGAAGGGGTGAGCAAGGGCTTAGCCCAGACATTGGCTTTCTGGTGAAGGAAGCTGCTTTAGGAAGGTATAGAGCTCTTCTGAGGGGAACCACATGGCCAGGATACACACAGACATGATGGGATATGTCAGAGAGGAGCTGTGATCTCAGAGTCACTCTAGCAGCAATGATGCCTCCACCAACGTGTCATAGGGACGGACACAACACCCAAATTCACCAGCAGATAGCAATTTTATTAGTGGCAACACTACTTTTATACTTTTACAGAAAGGATAATGACCAATTACCTTCATACAGAAAGGGCACTAACCAATTAGTAACTAACACCTTCATACACAAAGTATACTGATGAATTAGTAAGTGACACTTACATATACAAATTACACTGACTAATTATGAAGCAACACTTACTAGGTAAAAACAACTACCATAAATGGGATAAAACCAGTACACTACAAAGACATGTGAATGTGATAAGACTGACGCGGTAAGCTGTGGGGAGGGTGGCCTGCCAAGGCTGTGGGCCAGCTGCAAAGCTCCTGGTTAGCTGACTCCCAGCTTCTCTTTCAGGCTACTTAAATTCTTCTTGTGAGAAACTGACCTCTGCCTTGTCCAGCCTCCTCTCTGCAGGAGCCTGGCCCTGCAGCCCACAATAACACCACGTCACACCAAGGTATCACTGGTGCAACGACAGGCAGGATGATGTGGTGGTGCAGCCCCAGAAGATCCACTGACACCACCAGTTGTGCCACCTTCCTCTTTTCACCAGGCCACTGGTTCCAATTTGCTGGGGAAACAGCTTCTTGGCTTTTTCTTCCTTATTCAGATGGATTCTTCTGGGCTCAGGTTATCTGTGGCAATTCTCTGTTCTCAACTACCCTTGCTGGCATAGGCAGTTCCTCAGATTTGCTTGCTTCTGGACTCTGTACAGGCTGAGTACTGAAAATGGAAAATACTAAGGTCTTTACTTAATATGTGTGTATGGAAGGAAAGACTCATGACTCAACCAAACACAAGGACTCCATCAGCTACCTATGGAAGAGAGCTGTGATGTATGGGACCAACATATGGGGTTGGGTGGAGCACTTGAAGCAATGGGAGCCTCTCTAGTCTAGTGGAATGAAGGAGGTGAAGGAAGAAGGGTTTGTCTAGGAGATAGAGAACTGCTCCACTCAGTTGGAGTGAAAGACATCACAGGAATAATATTCCACCTGTGATAGAGAGCAGATGGGAAGATGTGGATATGAAACATGGGGACAGAAAGAACAGAAGTATTGATTTCGGTGGAGAGAGCTTGCCCTGAAAATGACATCTTCAGGCAGCAGAGTTTTGGGGGGGAAGCTAGTCTGGCCTGAGATACTGCTCCAAATCTTATAATTTCCACCTTCTGACTTAGCCAGGTTCCCCATCCAACAGCCAGGATGGGATGTGCAGAAGATGGCTCTGGGGATGGGAACAGGAATGGTTGGGCCACATATGGAACTGCTTACAGGTCAGAGCTGGAAACCTCATTTCCAAGCACATCTTCCTCAAACCAAAACGCAGCATTACACACATGTCCAGCCTTACTCCACCTAGTTCCCAGCTGCTAACTGTTTGTGTCCAATTTTGTGTGTGAAAAATATGTTTCTGGGTGGTCAGCAAGTATACAGCCAGATAGGAGTTATTGTAGTTGATCAATCAAGCTTTAAACTAGATTGGAAGGGGAAGAGATAAAACCAGACCTGCCAGTGACAAACAGTGGGACAACACCTCAAAGTCTGAGGAATTGAGTGCTAGTGAGATCCTTCAGCCTGCTTGATGGGTATAATGAACCAATCTTGAAATGTTTTTACACCAGTGCACACAGTGTGAGGAGCAAGCAAGAGGAGCTAGAATCCTTAGTTCAGTTGCAGGGATACTATAGCAGTGACATAGGCAAAACCTGGTGGGACAAGTCCTGTGGCTGGTGTGCCATGAAGGAGGGTTACACGCTCTTCAGGAGGGACAGGCAGGGCAGATGAGTTGTGTTTGGGAGGGGGTAGTGTTGTATATAAGGGAGCGGCTGCAATTAAGGAGCTTGCAGTTGGCAATGGCAAGGTTCAGAGCCTCTGGTAAGGATTAAGGGACAAACAAATAAAGCAGATGTTATTGTGGGGCTCTACTATAGGTCACCCAGCCAGGTTGATGACACTGATGAATTATTCTTTAAAGAACTAAGGGATGCCTCTAAATCAATGGCCCTTGTCCATATGTGGGACTTCAACTTGCCAGGTATGAGCTGGGAACGCCACACTGCGTCCAGAAGTTTCCTAAGAAACCTGGAGGATAACTTCTTGGTAAGTGTCCTCCTTGACTTGTTGCTGGTTAACAGAGATGTTCTTATGGTTGAGATGGCAAAAGATGGTTGTCTTGGCCGCAGTGCCCATGAAGCAATAAAATTTTACATGTCTGGAGACAGAAGGAAAACTGACAGCAAAACTTCAACTCTGGATATATGAAGAGCAGACTTCATGTGGCTCAGGCAACTACTTAGTGATATTACCTGTTGGAAAGCTTTCAAAGGTCCTGGGGCGCATCAGAGCTGGTCACTTCTCAAGTACCACCCAAGAGCACAGGAGCAGGCAATTCCAAATTACCAGAAGACAAGCAGGAGAGGCAGAAGGCCAGCCTGGCTGAGTAGGGAGGAGCTTAGGCAAAAGAAAGAAGTGTATGGCCAGCGGAAGCAAGCAGGCAACATGGGAGGACTACAAAGATGCTGTTCGTTACTGTAGGGAGAAAATTTGGGTGGCCAAAGCCCAATTAGAGTTGAAGCTGGGCAGTACTATGGGGGACAATAAAAAGGGTTTTCAAAATATGTTAACAACAAGAGATAGACCAGAAATAACATTGGCCTGCTACTTGATGAGGATGTCACCCCACAATCAGGGACATAGGCAAAGCAGAGACATTTAATTCTTTCTTTGCCTTTGTCTTCAACATGAATGACGATGAGCTCCAGGGCTGCCAGACCCCCAGGCTAGAGACGCATGACAGTGAGAATGTTAAACCCACAACCAACCCTGAACTGGTGCAGGACTTGCTGCTCCAACTACGTCTCTGTAAGTCCATGCAGCCTGATGGGATTCATTCAAAGATACTCAAAGATATGGCTGATGTCACCGTGATACCTCCCTCAATGATTTCTCAATGCTCTTGGAAATCTAGGGAGGTCCCAATTTACTGGAATCTGGGAAACAGTGTCCTAGTTTCCAAGAAGGGCAACAGGGATGACCTGACGGGCCTGTCAGTATTACTTCTGTGCCTGGTAAAATTATGGAAAAGATTTTTCTGGGAGTTATTAAAAAACATCTGAAAGACAATGAAGTCATTGGTCACTGCCAGCATGGGCTCACAAGGGGGAAGTCCTGCTTAACAAACTCAATTTCCTTTTACAGCAAGTTTAGCCACCTCATCAACCAAGGAAGACCAGATGATGTAATCTCTGGATTTCAGGAAAGCTTTCAATACTGTTTCCCACAGTATTCTTCTGGGTGAAATACACATCATACAGCTAGATAAGCACATCACGTGATGGCTGAATAACTGGCTGGCAGGTCAGGCTCAAAGAGTTATAGTAAATGGGGTTACATCAGGTTAATGACTGGTCACTAGTGGGGTTCCACAGGGCTCCATTTTAGGGCCAGTGCTCTCCAATATCTTCATAAACAACTGGGATGCAGGACTGGAAAGTTTGAAGAGTAAGTTTGCCAGTGACGCTAGATTGGGAGGAGCTGTTGACTCCATCGAAGGCAAAGAGGCTTTGCAGGGAGGTCTTGATAGACTAAAGAACTGGAAAATCAGCAATCGTGTGAAGTTTAACAAGGGCAAGTGCCAGGTTTTGCACTTGGGCAGGGGCAACCCTGAATGTACATACAGATTGGGGAGCAAGAGGCTGGAGAGCAGCCCCATGGAAAGGGATCTGGGGATTCTGGTTTACAGCAAGTTGAGCATGAGTCAGCAGTGTGCACAGGCAGCCAAAAGGGCCAACCATGTTCCATGTGGCCCAACACAAGGAGCACCTAGGGAATTTCCTACCATAACCAAAGACCCTGCCTGACCTAGCAAGGAACAGGAAAAAGTCTTCTCCTTCCAGTTCCAGGAAGACCCTCTTATGTCCAGTACTGTGTGCACTGTCCATGTCAAGGCACTTCACATCCTAGTAGGCACTGAGGAAGTGCAGCTCAGAGCAGGGTAGCAGGAGAGGTTTGGAGGAGAAGGGAAATGAGACATATCTGGCTGATTCAGGAGCTTATTGAATCTGGAAGGTCTGTTCGTGGGGTTCAATAGAAAGGTTGTTTCAGCTGTGTCTGTTCAAGGTAATAAGTAGAGAGATTTCAAGGCAAAAGTGATGTATCATGAGAGCACCCTGGGGTGGGATTGGGCATGTGAACCCAGGGGTGTTTTCCTCAATATTCACAGCTGAATCTGGAGGGAGAGAGAAGTGAGACAGACCTGAGAAAGGGTTTGGAGTGTTTGTGGGAGCAGAGGCCTCAGATAGCAAGCAAAAAGTCTGGACTGAGGCTCTCAGGAGACCGCATGGAGCCTGGATTCACCATCTGTAAGCAGATGGGTGAGGACCAGCCCCGTGGTCAGTGGGAAGCTCTCTTTCCAAAGAGGAAGCTTCTTGCACATGTGATTTCCCTATGTGGCTGTTTCATTTCTGTCTGCACCTCTCCTGTGCTGGGTTACACAGATACCTTTCCTGAGGGGCTCAGACTGACCCTTTTTTTGGGTTTTTTGTGTCAGCATGACCCTGCAAGGACTGGATCTAGTCTTTCTTCTGCTCCTTTCCCCTCTGCTGTTTGCAGGGGGACAAAAGAACCCTGATCCCAAGAATCAGAGGGGAGCCAAGGAAGAAGGTAAGAGCATATTCCATCCCTCTCTTACAGAAAAATTTTTGAGGCTCCTCTACCTATATATTTGCTACATGGCCTTACCCTGTTCAGCCCACAGGGCTGAAGCTGATGTCTTCTTCAGTCCTGAGGCACAAGGGTGTCTGTCAGGTTGTGATGGAGCAAAGCTCTGTTTGGGCATGGAAGGCAGTAAACCTTGGTGTACTGGGAAAGCCTCCAGGAGTGCAGAAGATGCATGTCCATCCAAGGAGTGGGCAGTGTCCCTGGGAACAGGAGGTGGCTGGTTCTTGTTCTGTGGTGGACAGATGCTGCAATCAGAGCAGTGGTGGTCTTCCTGGTCCAGTCTGGGCAGCATCCCTATTGCAGGGGAAGATGATGGTGGTGTTCAGCAAAGATGTGGTCTGCTGCGAGATGAATCCCTGTTTTACCTAGGAGGCCTTCTCTCTTCCTTAGTCTGTGGGGTCAGGGAAGGTGTAATTCGGTGGGATTGTTCTTTAACAACATTTTTCAGTTCTTTCTCCATGCCAGGAGGACTAGGGACACCTCCAGGGTCTCTGTTGACCTCTTCCTGTGGAAAGTGTGGGCTTTCCTACAGAGTTTGTGTACTATGCCCTGGGGTTTTCAGTACCTGTTGAGGTCCTCATGGGACACAGTACGAGCAGCTGCTCTTTGCACCAGGGTCTAAGGGACTTGACGTGTAAGTCATCTCTAGAAGGATGTGGGAGCAGAAGTGGCTTACCAAAGTAATCAGATGGGTTGTGAGTCATGTCACCCACTGCTGGTGGCTGGAGCGATGCTGCCCTTCCAACAATAGTCAGCCCTCAGCTATACAAGGCAGGATGGAGCCCTTTGACTGCTTGCTTTACTCAGCTGCTCCTGCTCCTTTCTCCCATTCCCGACAGTTCACTCCTAACAAGAACTGCCAATAGTCATGGCTCTTCCCTTCTGGGCCTGAGGAGTTGCAGCTGGAGGAGGCTATTATCGGTTCAGTAAAGGCATTGGCTCTGAGCAGCTGGGGGAGTTTTCTTGGATCTGTGTCTGCAGAGGAGATGTGGGGCACCAAAATGAGGTTCTGACCATTATGCTTTACTGTGCTGCTGGCTTCTGCAATGCTGAAGGAGGTTGTTGGTGTCTGGATTATGAGTAGCTCAGCGAAGCTGCAGGCAAGGACAGAGCTTACTGTCACCTGTATGGAGACAAAAGCTCTGGTGCCAAGCCAGCCTCCCACAAGGGCTTTTGCTGCAGTTGGCGCTCCTCAGGTGTCATCACAGAATCATGCCTACCATAGATGTGTGGCTTTTTCATTTTCTCTTTGTGTTCTGTGTTACTGTTGTTCTGGAATAATCATGAACTTTTGAATGATCCACATGCATTTTCTAGACCAGCTTTAGACAACAAAGGTTTGTGTTACTTGCTGACATTGCCTATGACCCAGTTTTGCTCACCTTCCTTTCCCTGCTGAGGTCAGCATGAAACAGCCTCGTGTTCTCATTGCTTTCACTTGTCCCCTGTTTGTGCCTTGGCTTTGCCAGCTGTTTCCTCACTGTCTCTTCTTGTTGTTTTCTACTCCTTTAGGAATACAACTCGCTTGTCCTCTTATATTTCAGGTAATCATCAGCCTCCCGATGATCCTCCTGTGCTCTTACAGCATCCCCTGTCATTCTTCTGCGTAAGGGTGTTTCCGCCTAGTTTTTCAGATCATAGAGGAACTCAGGAACAGCCAGCCTGTGGGACCTCTTTCTTAATAGGAAAGAAATTTTCCTCTCTACAGGTGGAAATCTGCTCTTTGAAATGTGGTTCATTTTCCTGCAGCAGAGAGATTTCCTCTCTGCTGGCTAGTGTTCCTGGTCAAATGCTTGGTACTGGGCAGGTAGCCTGGACTCTGCTGTGGAGGAGGGAAGGATCCTGGTTGTTACTCTTGGGCAGGAGTGTGAGGATGTGTGCACTGTTTTGGGAGGGTTTAATGATGGGAGGGAGGAAGGTGCATGCCAGAGATGCCTAACCAGGCTTGAACTGAGTCAAGAGTTTCAGGTCTATTAAAGCTTTTGTTTTTCACAGTGAAGTTTGCCATGTGAGTACAAAGGAAGGGATCCAACTGTGGGGAAAGAGTTTCCTATCCAGACAATATACATGGTCTTGGTCTCAAAGAACGGAAGTGGCGGTCACTGTCCTGTGTGGTGGAGGGCCAGGGTGCGGGTTTGAGATGATGGCATGAAAACCTACTACCAGATAAGAGAAGTGTGATGATGCCCTTGTTCCAGTGTAAGGAAGTGCAGCCTCATGAGTGCTGGCTGGCAGGAAGTGGGTCATTGTAGGGGTGCATGCAAGTAGGTGAAGAGATGTGTTTCATCCTAATTTAGGGGATGCTACCTCCTACCCCGTTGCTTCCTCACAGACTCAGTTTGCACTGGGTGAGAAAGTCTGGGTGACATAACTACCAGGGCTGGATAAAGCAGGCTCATTTTGAGTGAAGTGCACAGAAAAGGCTGAGTGCACAGAATAGAGGTCAATGTTGTGGTCATTGCTGTGAATGTAGATGTGGAGGTCTGAGGGCAGGATGTTGATGCTGGCAGCTGCCTTGTGGGGCCAAGCTGGGAGTGTCACTGGGGCTGGTGCACTCACACAGCCTCTGTCTTTGGGGGATAGAGCTCAGGAGAGGACTGCATCCACTCCACAACCTGTGGGCCGACAAAAGGCCTTATGGATAGACCTGCATTGCACCTGAGGGTGTAAGTAGAACTAATGCACCTCAGTTCTGGGGCGTCATTCTGGGAGGTGCTCATCTCTGCCACCCTCCTGAAGTGAGGGGGACAAACAACTCTCTGGATGGGGCCTCCTCACCCCTGAGAATGCTCCTGGAGCCCAGTGATCTTCAGGGCTCTCCCTCATGTCCTTTGTACACAGGAGGATGTAAAGCGCCCTCCAGCTGGGATCCCAGACTGCAGTTTACCCCAAACCAGAGCAGCTATGCCTTGGATGATTTGGTGCAGCTGAGCTGTGATGGGGAGTACGTGCCATCAGTCCCCCAGATCAGATGCATTTCCAGTGGGACCCAAACTCTGTGGAATGAGACTGCTACCTGCAAGGGTAAGCACAGCCCTTCACCACCTTGACCCTGGGGTCCTGAGCTGGTGACAGGCCTTCTGTGATGTGGTGGCTCAGGCCCACATGAGTGACAGTCCAGGAATGGGTGATCTTGATGTGTTGGCTTTCCCCCCTGCCCTGGCAGTGCTAGGGAACTCTTTGTCTCAGCACCTTGCTGCAGGCACTGCCAGGGTCTGTGCACCTGGGAAGGGGTTCAAAGGCAGGAACAAGGGTTCTGACATTAGGAGCTACTGTAAACCTTGTGCCTTCAAACACTGTTTGGGCATATTTCTGAGGCGGTGGGAGTGGAAGGACCTCTGTGTGATATCTAGGGAGGTGCCAAGTCTCTGGTCAGCCTTATCCAAATGGAGCCTGAATGGAGAAGCCTACACTTCTGTAGGGATGGGTGGGACTGCTTTGGCACTTTGTGCTGCTTGCTTCCCTGGGCTCTGATGGGGGAAGTTGTCAATGCTGCAGTCCTCACATGGGTATGAGGGGGGCTAAGAGAATGGGATCTCAAGCACCTCATGGGTGAGTGGAATCCAGGGGAAGCTAGGGAGTCCTAGAAATAGGGGTGATGATTATCTTTGTGCCTGAACAGTGCCTGGACACGTAGGAGTAGAGAGACTCCTGTGTGTCAGATTGAATTGTCAAAGTAATGGGGAGGAAAAAGCTGTCCCAAGCCTCCTCGTGTCAGCTTCCAAATATACTCTTCACCCAATTTTACCTCTGACAGAAGCATGCCAAAGGCCTGTTTGGTGGGATCCAAGACTCCAGATGGCACCAGTCTGTGAGAAATACAAAAAGAATGAAGAAGTGACACTGAGCTGCAACAATGGTTTCCAGCCATCCTTCACTCATGTCAAATGTGCAGGGGGAGCTCAGCCATCAAATTTTTCTGGATTTTTAAACAGACATGTGTGGCTGGCAAGGAAAAACAGTGATGTCTGGATCCACATTGAGGGGAACATAGTATGCATTGGTAAGAAGGGAGTCAGGAGGTGCCTCTTATGGAACTCTGTGGTCAAATGCTACCCCATTTGTTCATTTCTGAGCTGCCAAGGATGCATTTCTGATGCCTAATTTGGGCTAGCCAGATCTCTCTGCTTTTGATACCTGAGACTGCTCCCCCACTGAATTCTGGCACAACCTAGTCTATCACCCGCCCAAACACTCAACCACAAGGGCAGCCCCATCCCAACAAGGCTTGCCTGTGTGTCACATCCTGGCAGATGGATGTGTCACCTTCTCTCTCCCTTCAAGGACTGGAGAGATTGCTGGGAATTGCTGATACCCCACCAGACACACTTGGTTCTTCTCAATACCTCCTATTCTAATCAACACCCACTTCCACTTCTGCCAGAAATGTGCCGGAAGCCTCGCTGGGGCCAAAGACTCCAGCTGACACCAGACCAGGAGAATTACAAGAAGAATGAAGAAGTGATGCTGAGCTGTCCTGCGGGTTTCCAGCCATCCTTCACTCATGTCAAGTGCGCAGGAAAAGCCCTGTCCATCAGCAATGGGAAAGCTGTATACAGAGAAGCTTGGAATGGAAGGGACAGCAGAGGGAAATGGATCAACATTCAGTCCACATTCAGTGTGGAGTGCCTTGGTAAGGGAGGCATTAAGAGCTCTCTTGGCTGCCCTATTCTGTCCTTCCTGAGCAGGGGAAGGCAGGCTTTGGGTGCACAAGTGGTTTCAAGCTCTCTGCCCTCGGAAACGGTAGGTCCTTCTGAAGGCAGTGCTGAAGCAGCCCCTGAGCCTGCATTCTGCTTGACTTGGGACTCTAAGGGACCTTTGTTGGGGATGGGACTAGTCCCAGTCTCAAACCCTGAGGCTTGTAGCAGGAAGAGGTTTTGGGATCAATGTTGGGGGCAGTGGCCAGAGCTGCTCATGCCAGGCTAGAGCAAGGAGTCCAGCTTGCAGTGGTCCAGAATGTGTGTGGTCACAGGTGGCTGAGAGGTTCCTGTTGGAAGTGCATGGGTGACATGGGTCTCCCTGAGGGCTTCTGGCAAGAGCATGTGCAGAGAAGGTGGGTACTACAGTGCTGTAGATCTGACAGGCTTTTGTGGCACGGGTAGCCAAAACCATTCTGTCATGGTCTGGAGGATCGCAGAACTCTGGCCCCTGTGTCTTCTCAGCCTGTGCAGGCAGGGCAAAGGCCTGGCCTCCTCCTCATGTGCTGGTCTCCCTTCTCAGTCTCTGCTGCATGCCATCACTGCAGCAGCCAGCTTTTGGTCTCAGGCTTTATTGTTTCAGGGTGTTTTCATCCTCCATGAAGGATGAAGAGGGCACCAGAGTCAAATGTGGGTCTATCGGTGTCTGTGCAGGCTTTTTGCATAGTATGAGCCCCTCATGATTGCCTCCAATCACTAGAGCTCCAGCTCTTTCTGGCTTTTTTGAGCATGGGTCTCTTTCAGCATGGGTCTCTTTCTTGCCAAGAACATGGTGTGGGAGAGATGCTCTGTATCGTGTTCTGGAGCTCTGTCCCTTGCCCTGGTGTGCCAGAGAAGGGGATCTGCCACTCTATCTTCTGACATCCCTCGTGGGGCCACTCACCACCCTGCTAATGCTTTTCCCTCTTATTGGTTCAGAGAAATGCCAGAAGCCCCAGTGGGATTCCAGGTTTATCTTTGACCAGGAACAGGAGTCCTTCAATCCAAATGATGTGCTGGAGATGAGATGCCCTGAGGGGTACTGGCCTCCGCCCATGGAGATCAGATGTGTGAAGTTGAAGCCGAGAGAAGGTTCCACAACTCCTCATAGTGTCTGGTTTGGAAGGAACAGCACAGGCATTTGGCACCGTATGGAGAGGAACTTGACCTGTGTGGGTGAGAGAACAAATCACTCTCCCAGCACTGAGTCTATTCCCCCCAGGCAGGGAGAGGAGCACTGCATGTGGCCAACAGCCTTAGTGCCCTGTGGTTGAGGGGGTCTGGGCAGGTGTTAACATTCACTCCAGAGAAAACTTTTGTTGATACATCCCAGGTTTGTGTCCATGCCATTGTAGCTGGGGCACCCTGCACAGCACGGAGGGGGGCAAGTCCTCATCACTGTCCATGAGCCACCAGGCAGCATGCTCAGCGCAGCCAGATGGGACTACCTGAAGAAGAGCAGGATAGCCTAAGAGTAGGAGGGCAGGGCCCTGCTCTAGCTGCTGGGTTTGTTGACTAAGACATTGCTATTACAAAAGGGACCAGTCACCACATCAGTTTCTAGCCCCAGGTTGGCAGCTGAAAAGGGACTATGGATACTTACTCTTACCCTCCTACAGTCACTGCAACACCCAGCGTACCCCTGGGAACGGTGCAGACCTAGAGGAAGGTGCAGGCAATGCCTGAGTGTAGTCTGGGAGAAGGCGGGATGGCCTTGTCCACACTATGCTGTGGACAGGCTAGTGAGGGAATGGTAGGGATTTGGAGGCTGGCTGCAAGGCTGGAAGGAGAACAGAATGACCCTTCTGCAATATTTCTTTCACAGAGGTTCTCCAGGTCATCTCCAAGACCTTGGAGATTTCCAGCAACAGCATTAAACTGAACTGGACCTGCAGGCTCCCAGAAGCTTGCAAAGACATACGGGCCAGATGCCGGCTGGAAGAACACTCTTCCTCTCCCTGTGAGGCTAAGGAGGTGAAAGGAGAGGAGAGGCTGCATGGCTGGAAGGGAACTTTTACCTGTTCTCCTCTGCAGCCTTTCACTGTCTACAGTGTCACCATCTCCCTACCACCCAGCACAATCCTGTACACACGGCTTCTCAGGACAAAGGAAACAAGTATGTGTCCACCTACATGAAATGTAAACATCCCCTTCACCCAGCAGCTCAGCCTGAGCACCAGCTCCTCGGAGTGATGCCCCTGGGGTGAAGGCTGCTTGGAGCCTCTCAGGCTCTGAGGGAGGGGCTGTGCAGGGCTGTGGAGCAGGGTACTTCCCCTCCTCACTCTCCTCTTCCCCACCACACCGCTGCAGTTCCTGCTGCTGTGGTGCATGAAGCCTTTGTGGGAGACAAGTCCTCACCGTACTCGTGTCTGAACCTGTCCTTCTGTGCTTCCAGTGCCGGACAAACCGGAGAAGCTGTGGCTGGATCCCAACACAGGGTCCGTCATGTGGAAGGCGCTGCCCTCCTGCAAAGGGGAGATCATCGGATACCAGGTACCAGGGGACCACAGACTGCCCATGATCCCTCTCACCTTGCCAGGCACCTTCCTTCCTAGAGATCTGTGCAGGCAGCCTGGGGAAATGTGTGAGCCCTCCTTGCCCAGGGCTCACCAGCTGTACACTGCTGGTGTTTCTAGTGGGGTCAGGTCTCCTCCTGTCCCCTGCCAGCAGTAGCAGCCCCTCTCTGCAGAGCTGCACAGTGCACGAGCAGGAGGTTAGTTCTGCTCCCTACCAGCTCCCTGTCCTCCTTCTAGCTGAACATCACGGCCAGAAGAGCTCACGATGGCAGCTTCCTTGAATTCAAGCACGTGTTAGTGAACCAGTCCGTGACTCAATACATGCCACCTCATCAGACACCTGGAAGCAAATACACAGTGACAGTGCAGGGCCTCACGGCTGCTGGTGCTGGTGCTGCCTCACTGCTGGAATTTCAAACCTATGTCTCTGGTAATGGTTGTTCTGCCGTGGTGGTCTCCCTGGGAGAGAGCTCTGATCCTGGAGCAGCTTCCAGAGCTGTGTGTGTACACACCCTATTCTCACCAAGACAGAGGCAGGGATCATAGCCACCCTGAAAGCCTGACTAACAGTGGGTCATGGGGCTGAGTGAGTCCTGCTTCAAGGAGCTGCATCACCTGGTCCCCAGAGAAGTTATACCACTTCAACCCCTGTTTGTGCATGTGAGAGCAGAGCTGTCTCCTCCACACTTCCACTAAAGAAGATTTATACTCATCCCTGCGTTAGGGTGCATCAAGGTCAGACAGCAGTAGGGCTTCTGAGCCTGGGCCTCTGTGTCCTTTTGCTGTGCACAGGCTAGTTGAAAGGGCTTCTGGACCCTCTGGTTGTGTAAAGGAAATGGGACAAGCGCCTGCACTCCAGAGCCTCCCTCTGCCCTGCCCTACCCAGCAGATGTGATGCTGCCTGTTCCTGAAGTAGCCATGGCAGCAGAGCCTGGACACACGTGTCTACACACATGCACACACCAAATGCCAAGGTCTTGTATGGTCCAGGCTATGGCACCCACTCTTGGCTATGTATTAGTTGCAGGACAGCCTCTGGGTATGTGGCCTCAGTCAGCTGTTACTGTAGTGGTGGTGGTATTGGTCCTGGTCCCCACATCTGCAGGGATCCTGTGGTTTGTGCTATCCAGGTGAGTAGGCAGGAGACTTGAGTACCTGCTGTGCCTCAGGCCACGTAGCACTGTGAGGTGGCTGGGGGTGAAGGGGTATTCCTGTGGCTGCTCCCACCTTTCTCTGGGCATGGTGGATGCCGCTGGCCATTCCTACTATAGCTCAGCTGTAGAGCTCTTACTTGGGGCTCATAAGCATCTCCCTCGGGGCTTCAGCAGGGTCTGTGTGTTAAGAGGCCCTCTCCCTTGTTTCTGTTGCTGTGATTACTGCTGTCTCCTAGGGCGTTGATAGCCTGTGCCTACTAGCTCACGAAAGGCCCGGACAGAGGGTGTGCAGAGCCTTCCATGTCTCTGCTGCTGGGTTCAGCAGGGCTCTGGGCTATGTAAGCCTCTCCCATGACTCAGGACTGCCATTTGCCTTCCTAGAAAGAGGAAAAGGAAGACCTTGCCCAGCAAAGCTGAGGAGGGTCACTACACAGGTAGGTGAGTCCTCATCACAGAGATGGTCATAAAACTGGGGTTGGAGCTGTGAGGGGAGCAGATCTTTGCAGAAGAGTCTGTTGCCATCCTAAGGTGGTTGCAGGCAGCACAGTGGCTCTGGCTGACCTACCAAAGCAGTGTCCTCTACACCTGATATCTCCAGCTGAGAGCTTCCTCCAGCTGCTTCTTCCAGCAGCTCTTGCTTGGTGTGCCTCCACAGGGCCAGTGAGGGTTAGGAGCTGCCCCTCTTGCTTCCCCTGCCAGGGTGTGCCCCTGGGTGCCCTGCAGCCCCCAGTGCTGCTGCCTGCCTGGGTTTGCCCTGCTCCTTCTCCTGAGGCCCCTGGGTCCTCAGGCTTTCTGTCATCCCACCAGAACTACAGCCCTATGAGAACCTGGATGATTACTGTGTGATCAAGGAGACTCTTCGGGCAGACAAAGATGCAGGTAGGACATGGAATGTTCTGCCTGCATTCCCTGGCATGGCAGAGATGGATAGCGTAAGCCGTGGCAGTGTGAGCTTCCCATGCTACCAAGTGCATGCGGCAGCCTCTGCCCTGAGTGTCCTTAGTTTTTGCAGGTAAAGGTGTCCAGACTAGAGAGCCATTATCCCCCCAGCCCTTGGCTGTCCTGAAATCCTGAGGAGACAATCAGAGCAGTGATGGAGAGGAGAAGATGGGGCAGACATCTGATGCTCAGTGATGACGACACTTTTCATAGTCTCTTCTCAAGGCTTGGATTTCCTGGGCTGGAAGCAGGACCTCATGCAGCTTGTGCTGGGTTATTACTCTCTCTCAAATTTCCTCCCTTATCAAGCTCCAGCATCTTCTGTCACATAGCAGGAGCAGCCCAAGGCCTGGGAAAACTTGCTTGTGCCAGCAAAGATGTGTTCCAGTAGTCCTCCAGTGCTCTCTCAAAGCTGTCTTACCCTCATCCTGGTGCCTGCAAGTGTTCTCTGAGAACAAAGCAGCTCACTGGGCCCCAATCCCTTTCCCTGTTCTACATCCTCGTATCCATCTAGGCCCTGGTCTCTGCTTGAGTTGGCCCAACTGAACTGCCTTCTCAGCTTTGCTGCTGTGTCAGAACAACCAATAAATTTGAAGAGGCTGCTTGCCCCCTGACAGCTCCCACTTTGTCATAGTTCCCCTCTGCTTTGTGTGTGAAAGCCCTAATACTATGAAATTTCATTGAAGAGCTTGGACTAGGCTTTTCCAGCCCCCAGCAGTCCTGAGGAAGGACAACTGAGAATCCACATGCTCCCAGAGCAATGCTTCAGGTTCCTCCTTTCCCTCCTCCCCATACTATAGTAGCATGGTCTCAACAAAGCTTAACTGAACTTATGTGTGGGTCTGTGACCCCCTCTGTGGATGCCCATTTTGTGAAGTGCAGTTGACCCCGCCCGTATTGGGAAATCCCCACACTGCAGCCTTTGGGATCTGCTTGATCTTGGCTGCTGCTGCTGCTGCCCTGAAGCACCCTCTAGTAGACCCTGCCTCTTCTGCCCCTGCACTAAGGGATGCCATCACCCAGCTCAGCCTGGAGGCTGAGGAACAACCTAAAGGCTCTCTTGGGTGAGGAAAACACTGCTGGAAGATAAGGCAAATGACTACTCTCTTCTGCAGCCTTTTATTGTAGCCTGGCATGACCTGCATGTGCCAGTAAATACATGTTTTTCATATAAACTGTCTGACCATCACCATGGTACCTGCAATTAGTCCCTAGGATCAAAGCATCTCCTTCTCATGGATTTTCGTTGGTGTGATCTGCGTACTTGATGGAGCTGCTCTTAATGGATATTGAGCAGAGAGGGGAAGAAGGAGCTTAACCCCATGTGGCTGCTGCTGGTTGAGAAAGGGGAATGTGCAGGTTTGGGAGAAGGGAAGCAGAGGGTTGATTTGTGTTCCTCCCACCTCCTGGGCTGTCCTGCTCCCCACTCCATAACCCCATAGCCAGTAAAAGCCTGGACTGTCAGCCTCATAACTCTACCTGCTCTGTCTGGATAGCCAAAAAAGGTTCGTGATCTGGAGGGGGTTGCCCCTCCCTGCCCCAGCTCCTGCCTAGCTCCTTCATATCCCTTGTGGGATTGTGTTCCCTGTGGGGTGCTTAGCTAACTGCACCTTGTTGAGAGGGGGCCATAAGCAGGGCTGATGCAGTCTGGAGCTGTGGCTGACAGCCTTCGCGGGCCTTCTGGGCTGTCCTGGGCAGCTCTAACATTTGTTTGGATGGGGTCTATTTTGGGGACCAGTGAGTGGTGGTGTTTCCCACCCGTTTGTCCTTGCTTCTTACCAGCTCTTTATGCACTTTCTCAGAGGTCCTCCATCTCCAGTGCTCATGGCAGGGAAGTGCAGTGACTCATTACAACTCTAAAACTCATGCAGTGGCCCTGGGAAGCACATAGATATTGTCTCAGAAATAGAAGCAGAGTTTCTTGAATGCACTCTGGAAGCTAGGAAGGTTTTAAGGGGAAACTCCAGAATTTTGGTGGCAGGGATTCTTCTGTTGAGTACCAGAGCCTAGATGCTCCTGCAGAAAAAAGGCATCAGCACTGACAGGGAGGTTCTGGCCGCAACCAGGAAGTCTCCTGTATCTTGTGAAATCTCCCCAGGTGTCTGTCTTCCTTCCTGTTCTTCAAAGTCTTGTAGTCAGTTGCAGATGCATGGGCTCAAAGGTGGCGAGCGGGGCTGAGATTTCAGCCCTGCCTGTGGACTTCACGTTGTTATGTATCTGCAATTGCTGTCTGTGAGGTTTCTCCTGATCCCTGTGTCTTTGCTGGCAGCACAGGGCCAGGGCAAACCTCATCCCAAGGTCGAAGGAGTACCCTGGGAAAAAGGTAAGAAGTGGTTCCTCCTCTTCCCTGGAGAGATTTTGCTGTTTCCCCTCCTGCAAGTTTGATACGCATCTTTACTGCCCGCAGACCTGGGATGGAGTCCAAGGGGACCTATGAGGGCTGTGTCAGCTTGGGGCCCTGGTGTTTCTGCGGTGGGGGGAAGAAGCTACGATGAGGGATGGGTGCACTGGGGGTTCTATCGGGGGCTTGAGACTGGGCTGGACAGTCAGGGATGTATCATGCCCTGCACCAGGCCAGTTCACCAGTCATTCCTTGCAAGCATGAATCAGGCATGAATTCCTGCATCATGGATCAGGGGAAGGGTCTTCAGGGAGCAGGGCTAACATGTTCTGTATGCATCCTATCCCCAGGAGAGCCCGAGGGACATTGTGCTTGCTGAGAGCAGTGCAAAAAGGAACTTGCTACTTTGCCAGCTGGATGGGCCTGGGTGTGGGGAGCATCTGGGTGCTTCTGCATAGAGTAGATTGCAGCTCTGTATCACTGGGACAGAGCTGCTGGTTGCAGTGCTCAGCTGGTCATCTCTTGCCTTCTGCTTTATTTGATAGCAAAGCCTGAATGTGTCTTGTTCACCAGCATGTCTGTATTTCTTTGTGGCTGTTCAGAGCATCTGAACCTTGTAAGATCCATTCTCTGCCACTTTGGGAAAAGGAGGATTGCACTTTGAGGCTTCCCAGATCCCCTTGCAGAGGCTAGAAGTGCTTCTTCCCAGGTGCCAGCATCCTTGTGTAGGAATCATTGCCCCGAAGCCTCTCTCTGCAGCACTCAGCAAACTGCTGGGACAGGCTATGCCTGCTAAGCCCGAGGATGGTGAATATGGTGAGGAGGATGTGTGGAAGAGGGAGCCTGGCTTATGGCAGGAAAAAGAGGGCAGGGGAGATTGCGCATCCCCATGTCTAACTGCACAGTGGTATGGGGTAGGAGGAGTGTAGCTGAGAGACTGACTGAGCCAGTACAGGGACCCTAGCGGTATCTCTGATCTCTATGGGATGCATAAGCCAAGGCTGGAAACACCTGCATCCCAGCAGTGCTGGTGGTGTTACCATAGCCCACCAAAACCAGCCTGAACTGGGGTGAGTGGCATGTCTGAATGAGTGGCTGGAGGAGGTCTGCTACTGCAGGGTAGATTGTCCTGAGGAGCTTCCTGCTGTGCAAAGATACAAGGATGAATGGAGGAGGTTCATTTGTGCTTTGGGAGCACAAGAAAAGCCTTCTTACAACAAGCCTTGCCTGCAGGTCACATTCTGGCAGATGGACATGTCACTTTCCCTCTCCTTTCAAAGGCTGGAAGGATTGCTGGGAATTTTTCTTCTCACAATGGCCCATGACCTACCTCATCCCCTCTTAGACCAACTAACACTTTCACCTCTGACAGAGGTGTGCCTAAGGCCCTGTTGGGACTGAAGACTCTGGCTGGCACCAGACCAGGACAATTGCAAGAACGAAGGTGATGCTGAGTTGCATTGAAGGTTTCCAGCCATCCTTCAATGAAATCAAATGTTCAAGTGAAATCAAGTTCATCAGTCATGGGAAACCTATACACAGAGAAGTTTGGCTTAGAAGGGACAGTAGATGTGGTTGGATCTGCATTCAGTCGAGAGTGGGGTACCAGGAACCAGGTAAGAAGCACTCACTCCTCTCCCCACAAAAGAAGGTTTCACTGCTGCCCTTCTGCAAGCTCCTGTGTATCATTACCACATGCAGGATGCAGTAGCTATATCAAAAGAGGACTGGATACGTTGTCCAAACCACGGCCCTAGACATCTGGATGTTAGTTGGGTTGTGGTGGGTTGAAGCTCTGTTTGCATATGAAGAGCAGCAAACCTAGGTGTGCTGGGAAAGCAGAGGCTGTAATGTTCCTTCACCGAGTGGGCAGTGTCTCTGGGGGCATAAGGTTGCCCTCTCTCTTTGCACAGATACCATGTCCTCACTGCAGTGGAGATGGTTGCTGATGCCTAGCGAAGACCTGGAGACCCACGAGCTGAGCCACTGTGTGTCCAGGAGACCCTGGTGAGCAGGAGTTATGATGTGCTGGGACTGTTCTTTAACAGGCTTCCTTGGCACTGGAGGGCCAGGGCAACGCAGGGTCCTACTGGGCTGTTCCTATGAAGGCTGCACATTTTCTCCCAGCAGAATCAGTTAGTGGGTATCTGAAGGCTTACAAGTCATCTGACCTCCCAGGAGGCTGCACTGTACAGGTTCTGAGCTGTGGCCCAGGGGCTCTGACCTTGCATTGCTCTGCATCTGTCAGAATTGGAGGATTTCGTTAAACCAAGTTTGTTGGAAGTAGGTGATTTAACCTAGCATCTAACCAAGTTTTCCTGACCTGCTGCGGGGATGTGCCTGGGCTGACACAGGCTGGAGAAACCTGCTGATTAAGTACCCTGCCTTTGATACAGGTGAGGAAATGGGACCAGGATCTCCATTTGCTAATGTGAAATGATGGCAAGGTCTGTACTGTCTGATGTAATTGTAGAATCTTTTAGGTGGGAAAAGACCTTGAAAATAATCACATCCAACAGTTAACTGCCAAGTCCACCACCAAACCATGTCCCTAGGCATCGCATCTATATGTCTTAAACCCCTCCAGGGATGGTGACTCCACCACTCCCTTGGTCAGCCTGTTCCAACGTTTAACAACCCATTTAGTGAAGAACTTTTTCCTAACATCCAAATATTTTTTTCCTAATGATACGGGCTTTAGGAGCCTGTTCCAAGGGGAAATGCGTCCTTCTTGTTGCAGGGGACATGAACACAGCGCATTCACTTAACATCCAATGCCTATACCTGCGACAGAAGATATTCCCCTGCTCAGAGTGGCTTCCCTTTTATCCAAATCCCCACTGAAGCTGTCTGTTTAGAACAGCATGTGCAACTGTGCATGGTTGTCTAGCTTGGTTGCACAGTGCACGCTACGGCCAGAACCTGTCTGTACAGTGTACAGTGAGATGCAGTGGGGACCCGGAGGCCAAAAGACTTCTGGCATACTCTGCACATCTTGGCCACCCGGGTATCCCTGGAGCAGTCTGGGGCTGCCTGCAACATAGGTGGTATTGCTGCGTTTGCACTTAGTGTTCCTGAAAAGAGGAACCAAGACAAAAACTTCTGGCAGCCACACCCAGCAGTGCAGGCACTGCCTGCACCGCAGCACACGAACGCATCCGATCCCAGGATCTGAGTCAAGGTTCCCATTTGACAAATTGAGGACTTTCTCTTGCTCAGCAACAGGACAGGGAGAATGGCCAGGATGGGGCTGAAAGGTCCCTCCCATCCCCATCAGGGTGGAACAGACCTCTAAGGGACAAACGGTGGCAGTGGGGCAGAGTAAAACTGTTGGACTGAGATGGAGGATGTGGAGGCAGGACATGACCCAAAGGTCCCCCTTCCCAAGGGTCCCTGAGCAACAGATGTAAAGTACAGTTGGGGAGGGGCAACAGTCCAGTGGGAACGGTGGACAAGCTGCTTTTACTGCATATTGCTGCCGTCTTCCAGGCATCCACAAAGTCCCTTCACGCTGGGGAGACCACGGTGATGGGCAATGTGGGGCTGTCCCCGTTCAGCAAGCCTCCTGCACACCCACATCACCGGTCCAGCTTCCCCTCCTCGCCCTGTCGTCCGGTCCCGTCCCGTCCCTTTGCCTCCCCTCTTCTTCCTCGCCCCCTCCCGGTCCCCCTCCGTCTCCTGCCATTTCCTGAAAAGCTTCACGCAAGGCAGTAATTTTGGGGAACGGCCATGGGACACAGGGCCTGGCAGTCGCCAAGGAGATCAAGTGACATGGCAGAGCCATGTCCAAGCGCTGGGCAGGAGGAGAGAACGCAGGTGGTCCCGCTGGAAACCCGGGGAAGAGCAGAACAGCTGCAGACGGGATGTTGTTGGCGAGTGTGGTAGAAGCGTGAGCCCGCACAACACTGCCCCTCTGCTCATCTCGTCATGGGGGCACCAAGAACTGAGCAGAGTGCATTATCTCATTGTCCTGTTTTCACCTTATTGTCTTGCTGTGCTGTTCTTACAGGGGGTTTTGCCCTTCTGACATACCACATCTGTAAAAAGCCCTCATCCCCTTACAGTCCTCGTGTGCCTGGGAGACAGGTGGAGAAGTTCTAGGGGATGTTTTCCCTGCAGAGGCAGTGTCTATGATCCAGGCTTTCCCTGGACACTTTCTCATAAGCTGTGCTTCACCTTACACAGAGATTTAATAGCTGCTGACAACGACTCCTAACTAGGAGCATAGCTGCAATGTCTGGTGGGTGGAGGGGTGCTAATAAATATAAAAATATAATAAATATAAAAATGAGTGTGCACATGAGTGTGAGCAGGTAATGCCCAGCAGGATGATGGTAATGCAGGTGAATGGTGCCAGCAAAGACTCAGTAGGGCTGGTGCGGCTGCACAGCCTCTGTCTTTGGGGAAGATGGTCCAGGAGAGAGCAGCATTCACTAAGCTGCTGGATCCTGCTGGCTAGGATCCTTCTGCAACATTCGGGTTGGTAGGCGGGCCTGTGGGTAAGCCTCCTGCACTGCACCTGAGGTTTGAGGAGGACTAATGCACCTCGGTTCTGGGCATCATTCTGGGAGGTGCTCATCTCTGCCACCCTCCTGAAGTGAGGGGGACAAACAACTCTCTGGATGGGGCCTCCTCACCCCTGAGAATGCTCCTGGAGCCCAGTGATCTTCAGGGCTCTCCCTCATGTCCTTTGTACACAGGAGGATGTAAAGCGCCCTCCAGCTGGGATCCCAAACTGCAGTTTACCCCAAACCAGAGCAGCTATGCCTTGGACGATTTGGTGCAGCTGAGCTGTGATGGGGAGTATGTGCCATCAGTCCCCCAGATCAGATGCATTTCCAGTGGGACCCAAACTCTGTGGAATGAGACTGCTACCTGCAAGGGTAAGCACAGCCCTTCACCACCTTGACCCTGGGGTCCTGAGCTGGTGACAGGCCTTCTGTGATGTGGTGGCTCAGGCCCACATGAGTGACAGTCCAGGAATGGGAGATCTTGATGTGTTGGCTTTCCCCCCTGCCCTGGCAGTGCTAGGGAACTCTTTGTCTCAGCACCTTGCTGCAGGCACTGCCAGGGTCTGTGCACCTGGGAAGGGGTTCAAAGGCAGGAACAAGGGTTCTGACATTAGGAGCTACTGTAAGCCTTGTGCCTTCAAACACTGTTTGGGCATATTTCTGAGGTGGTGGGAGTGGAAGGACCTCTGTGTGATATCTAGGGAGGTGCCAAATCTCTGGTCAGCCTTATCCAAATGGAGCCTGAATGGAGAAGCCTACACTTCTGTAGGGATGGATGGGACTGCTCTTTGGATGGCCTGCTGCTACCTTTAACTCTGCTCCAGGCTGCATGAGAGGGATTTGTAGTTTAGCCTGGTAAGCAAAGAAGCTGTACAGTGTTAATATCAGGGCAATGGAACCCACCACATGCCCCTTCCCATCCTGGTTACACCCACTCCTCCTTCTTTCTGCAGAGAGATGCCAGCAGCCCCAGCGGGACTCAGAGCTCTGCTTTACTCCAGAGAAGAGGTTTTACAGTCTCAGTGAAGAGGTTACACTGAGCTGCTTTATGGAGGGCTCTCCTCCCCTTGCTGTGATCAGATGTGCAAAAGGAATGTCTCCAGGTTAGAAGCATACTTGGGAGGTGAAGGACATTCTGGGAACATCGCATGGGTTGGCAGAGAACCTGACCTGCACCACGGGTAATTTGGGGAACAGTAGGCTATCCCTGCTACTTGTGCTTCTCCCTAAGGAGAGACTCTGAACATCCTGACATATCCTTGAGACGCTATGGTCACAGCTATGAGCGGCACTTTTTGAGAGCAGTCTCCAAGTTGCAAAAGACAGAGCCTTTACTGGAGAACAGGTTTTCTCACTGTCTGAATCTCCTCACAGCCTACTTCTCAGTTGCAGGCCATGGGGAAGTTGGAGGAGGCCAGATCCTGCCTAGCAGTTCACCTCTCCCCTGTATCACTACCTTACTCCAGGCACACATTCCTTTCCTGCACCTGGGTGTCTTTGGGTTTCCTCCTAGTGTTGAATGCTAACACTACAGTTAAATCATGGCAAAGCCTCAGTGCCCCTCTTGCCTGACACTCCCTGTCCCTGAGAATGAATCTCACACTTTCTCCTTGACAGGAAAGTGCCCAAAACTCCAGCGGGATGAAGGACTTTGGTTTTCAGCAAACACAAAAAAATTACCAACTGAATGAAGAACTGATGCTGTCCTGCCGTGGGGATCTCAAGCCATCCTTCCCCAAGGTCAAATGTGCAGTAAAATTTCTGCAAATTAGTTCTGGAAAACCAGTCTATCGAGGTGCCTGGTGAGGCAGGAACAGCACAGGTGCCTGGATGCACATTGAAGGGGCCATAGGATATATTCGTAAATGAGGCAGAAGGAGTTCTCCCATCTCCCCTCACTACCTTCAGCCTTGTCCTTACGACCCTCAATAGCCAGTGGTAACATTGCCTGTCTGAGCCGCAGTCCCACCTTGTTGCTGTGTTGCCATGCAAACTGCTGAAGAGGACAATCCATCCAGAAGACGAGGTAGTGCCAGGCAGGCAGGCTAGCAGCTCCTGCAATGTTTCCTGAGCAGGCCAGCTGTGAGGTCCTGCAGATTGGTGCCAGCACCAAGGTGCCCACAGAGGTGCCCTGGTCCTTGCTGCACCTGTGGGTATCCCCCTGGAGGGCACAGGTCTGCTTGTCCTCTACCTACTCGTGCAGCTGGGGGACCCTGAGGACGTCTCCTGCAGCCACAGAAGTTGGAGTGGGGAAAATTGTAGGGAGGCCTGAGTGCCCAGGGCTGGATAAGCCCTTGGCCTCAGGGCTGGAGGCTGTGGGGGATGCACCTCAGGGAAAAGCAGTGCTCTCCTCCAGGTGATGAGAAAGTGGGGCTGCCCCAGGCAGGGACAGAACTGTGCTGAGTGTGGGCACAGGCACGTGCAGGAAGCCCAGTGCTCAAGGGAGGTGAGGACAAGGAGATAATGTGGGAACCTCTCTGCTTGACCCTATGGGATATGGCTAAGGATGTCCATGGACAGAAGTGGGTGGATGGAAGAGGTTCATGGATGGGTGAGCCTTCACGCTTTGGGTGCTCAAATGAGAGCTTCCGCCAAACATGTCTTCCTTATGGGTAACATCCCTGCACAAGGACATGTCACCTTTCTCCTCCCTTCAGGGGCTGGAAAGGTTGCAGAGGATTTCTTTCCCATCACCTGCCCATGCCTTACCTCATAGAATGTTAGGGGTTGGAAGGGACCTAGAAAGATCATCACCTCCCAGACCAACTAACATCTACTTTCACCTCTGACAAAAATGTGCCAAAGGCCCTAGTGGGACTCAAGACTCCAGCTGGCGGCAGATCAGGAGAATTACAAGAAGAACGAAGAAGTGATGCTGAGTTGCATTGAAGGTTTCCAGCCATCCTTCAATGAAATCAAATGTTAAGAGTGAAATCAAGTTCATCAGTCACGGGAAACCTCTATACAGAGAAGTTTGGCTTAGAAGGGACAGCAAAGGTGGCTGGACCCACATTCAGTTGCGAGTTGGATGCTTTGGTAAGGGATGCAATAGCAGCTCTCCTGTCTGCCCCTCTCTGCCACAAACTGAATGATTGTTGTAACACATCACACACATTCAACCCAGCTTGCCATCTTCCATCCCAACTAACACTCATTTTCACCTCTGCCAGAAACGTGCCAAAGACCTCAGTGGGACCCAAGACTCCAGCGAGCACTAGACCAGGAGAATTACAAGAGCAATGAGGGAGTGATGCTGAGCTGTCCTGATGGTTTCCAGCTGTCCTTCTCTCATGTCAAATGTAGAGGAAAAGTCCAGTCTATCAGCCATGGGAAACCTGTATTCAGAGAAGTTTGGCCTGAAAAGGACAGCAGAGGTGACTGGATCCACATTCAGTCCAGCGTGGTGTGCATTGGTAAGAGAGCTGTCTGGAACAGGATGGGCCTTCGCAGGAGCAGGTTGCTGGAAATGTGTCTAGATGTGAATCAGCATGGAATGATTTTCCACTGAGGCCAGTGCTATGAAGCTTAATGATCACAGAAGCAGCCCCTGCAAGGCCAGGATGACGTGTCCCACTGTGTTATCCTATGGCATGAAAGAATGACTGCAGCCACACACCTCAGATAGTGTGAGGGCAGAAGGACCACTTTGTTGCTCCATGTGAGCTGTGATGTAGCCTACCTGGGGACTCACTGTCCTGTGCTTCACTCTGTTCCCCCATAATGCCCTGATGTTTGAATGATTGGGGCAGTTGTCTTACATTGGGAAATTGTTCCAAAATATCACATGCAGCTTCTGAGCTCACCGTGACCACAAACCCCTCCTTATCCCTTACCAGAAAGCTGAAGTGACCAATTCCAGCCTCTTGTTTTCTCTCCTACACAGCTGGGTGGGGAGCAGGGCTGTCTCCCTGCAGCACATTTGCAAGGCTGGGAGGGGAAGGGAACGAAGTCACCCTCTTGCAATGTTTCCTTCACAGAGGTCTTCCAGCTTGTCCCTGGGACCTTAGAGATTTCCAGCACCAGCCTCAAACTGAACTGGACCTGCAGGCTCCCAGACACCTGCCAGCACGTGAGTGCTGCATGTTACCTGGCAGAGCCTTCCTCCTCTCCCTGTGAGGCTGAGGGGGTGAAGGGAGTGGAAGTGCTACATGCTATATTTACATGTCCCCTTTTGCAGCCCTTCACAGAATCACAGAATCATTACGGTTGGAAAGGACCCTCAAGATCATCAANCCCAGCTCCCTAAGCCTCTCCTCATAAGGCCTGTTTTCCAGACCCTTGACTAGCTTAGTTGCCCTTCTCTGCACCCTCTCCAGTAGCTCAATGTCCTTCCTAAACTGCGGTGCCCAAAACTGCACACAGTACTCGAGGTGTGGCCTCACCAGTGCCAAGTACAGTGGCAAGATCACCTCCCTGCTCCTACTGGTCACACTATTCCTGATACAAGCCAGGATGCCATTGGCCCTCTTAGCCACCTGGGCACACTGCTGACTCATGTTCAGCCGGCTGTCAATCAGCACCCCCAGGTCCTTCTCTGCTGGGGAGCTCTCCAGCCACTCCTCCCTGAGCCTGTAGCGCTGCTGGGGGTTGTTATGCTCAAAATGCAGGACTCTACATTTACCCTTATTAAAACTCATCCCATTGGCCTCTGCCCATCGATCCAACCTGTCTAGGTCCCTCTGCAGAGCCTGCCTACTCTTCACCGCCTACAATGTTACCATCTCCCTGCCTCCCAGCACAATTCTTTTCACGTGGTTGATCAGGTCAGAGGAAACAGGTATGTATGCATGAGTATAGGAGAGAAGGGACAGTCCTGGGCTGTGTCACAGGTAGGGCAGGTGGATAAATGTCCCGTTCACTTGGCAGCTCAGCCTGAGCATCTGCTCCCTGGAGTGATGGTCCTGGGATCAGGGCTGCTCGGAGCCTAGGGAAGGGGCTGTGCACGATTATGGAGCAGGGCACATCTTCACTCTTCCCCTTCTCACCACACCACTGCTGTTCCTGCTGCTGCAGCACACGGAGCCTCTGTGGGGGACAAACCCAGCTTGGGGGCCTCCCTTTTCAGCCTGTCTTCTGGGCCAGGAGCTGCCTGCACCTGTTCTGGGCTCAGTCCTTCCTCACCACGCTCATGCATGACCCCGTCCTCCTGTGCTTCCAGTGCCAGACAAACCAGAGAAGCTGTGGCTAGATTCCAACTCAAGGTCCTTCACGTGGAAGGCACAGCCCTCCTGCAAAGGGGAGATCACTGGAATCCAGGTACCAAGGGACCACAGACTGGCCATGGTACCCCTCACCTTGCCAGGCACCTCTCTGCCTGGAGTTCTGTGCAGGTGGCCTGAGGAGACTGGGGAAGGGAAAGCTGCTGGACCCACAGTTCCAAGCCAATGGAGGGGAATATCTGGCTGCAATCAGCCTGAGTGTTTTCTGCCTCACCTTTGACATTCCTCGTGCTGTGGAGTCTTGGCTCCAAGTTCCTCCTCTCCTCCTCTCGTCTACTTTGAGGTCTATTCATGGAGCCAAGGCTTCTTCTGGTTGCTCTCTGGAAGCCTTCCATACCTGGGGCAGGCATAGAGGAAGGACTTGCAGGGGTGTTTTGCTCTGTGTCAGCGTGCTGCGGGCAGGTTCTCAGAGCGCGGGTCGGAACTGCTGCCTTCCAGCTCTCTTCCCTGTCCCCAGCTGAACATCACGGCCAGGACTCCGGCAAGGAGCGCGCAGGACGGTGGCTTCCTGGAGATGGAGCGGCTGCGGCTGAGCAGCTCCCGTCACTGAGCACCCGCTGCCCGAGCAGGGCCCAGGCAGGAGCTACCTGGTTGACGGTGCAAGGATTCACAGCCGCCGGAGCCGGGGCTGCTTCGCTATGGCAGTTTCAGACCAACAGCTCGGGTAAGGCTCGCCGTGTCCCGGTCCCTGCGGGGTGGACACGGCGTGCGCCCCGCCTGAGGCAGCTCCCCGTCCTCCGCCCTGTGGCCTCCCGGCCAGCGCCGTGGAGCCTGGGCACAGAGGAGGTTCGCGCTGCAGCCCGCACTGCCCGGGGCGGCCCCTGCGCCCCACAAGGACCTCTCCGCCCTGCCCGCTGGTGCTCATTCCACGGGCCCTCTCCTGCAGAAAACCCCCACCCTCTCGACATCAGCTGCCGCAGCGCCCGTGACATCTCCCCATCTCGAGGGACGGCCGTGCTTTCCCTGCGCCCCATAGCACGTTCCCCCGAGGTGGCCAGGTGAGTGCCGCCCCCGGCAACTCTGCTCTCCGAGGCCCGGAGATGGGTTTCCACACCGCCAGCGCTTGCCCGCAGCCGCCTCCGTCTCACTCTCCCGGTCCCCGTCTCCCCTGGCCCTCTCACCGTCCTGCCTCGCAGGGAGCTCCAGCTCATCGTGGCCGCCACGCACAACGGCATGGCGGTGGAAGACTCCCTCCTGGGGGAGCCGCAGCCCTTCAAAGCCAGCCAACAGCCTGCAACCCACACGGCCGCCGCGCTCAACATTGCCGTCCCCACGGACTTTGTGCTGGGCGACGGCACCCGCGGGCGAGGTTACCACAATGCTGTCCTTCGCCCGGGCTGCGACTACATAGCTCTTCTGCGCCTCGTCTCCCTTTCGCAACAGGTACGGGTCGCGGGGGCTCCTGCTCTTCGAGGACGCCGCCAGCCGGAGCCGGGCTCCTGGGCGGGCTGGGGCAGTGCCCCGCGGGCAGCAGGAGTGGCTTGAGCCCTCCATTCCATTTCCTCCAATAGGCAGAGAAGTTCACCTGCGTCTGCTACAGCTTCTCTGTTGGTAAGTGGGCTCCTCTCTCTCTGTGCCCAAGTCTCTCTTCCCCGTGTTCCCTTTTCCCAGCTTGGCTGCTTCCCATGGAGAGGAGGTGTCGAGTGCAGGAGTGCTGGTTTGTTGCGGTGGGCAGAAGAAATCTTTCGTTTCCCATACATGGCTTGATGCTATATCCCAGAGGAAACCTAAGCCAAGCCACAGATACACACACTTGCACGTGCCCTTTGCCATTATGGGGCCATTGCTAGAATGTGGCCCAGGTTATGGCACCCATTCTTGGCTGTTTGTTAGTTGCAGGGCAACCTCTGGGCTCGTGTCCTGGTACTGTGATTGGGGTGGCTGTGCTGTTGATGCTTCTCCTCATGTTTGCTGGGATCCTGTGGTTCATGCTTTCCTGGTAAGTAAAGGAAGAGGGGACAGGTTCAGCAGGGCCATGGGCAATGCCAGTCTTTTAGTCAGGCCTCCTCTTTGCCTTTACAAGAAAAGAAAGCCTGCCCAGGAAAGCTAAGGAGGACAATCAAAAAAGTAGGAAAATGCAATTCTCTGGACCACAATCACAGAAAGGGCTGTAGGGCTGGGTGGCAGCTGGGAGGAGAGTGGGAGTCTCCCAAGAGAGCCCGAACCCTGGGAGAAACATGTACTCATCCTTGTTACTGATGCATCTCCCCATTTACTCCAGCCCTGTAGTGCAGGGATGGGCAGGATGGCTCTGTCCACTAAGGCCCACATGGCAGGAGAGCACAGCTCCAGGCAGTGCTCCCAGCCTGAAGCAGGGACAGGAATGAGCAAAGACAGGCATTCCAAAGGGTGTCTCCTGGCTCAGCCCTTTGAGGGACCCATGGCCATGTCATTGCCCAGAGGTGAGAGATCTGCTGGGAGGGGTTTCAGGAGGGGCCAGGCTGAGCGATAACTTCTTTCACCTGGGCACTAGAGTGGACACCTCTGGGGACCTACGTCTAGGGACAGCTGAGATGAAAGGGTCAGGCTGTAACAGGCAGTGCCCTGTGTTCCAGCCTGTCTCAGACACCCGTGTATACAGGTAGCTGTGGTGATGCTAGCTCTCTATGGAGTCAAGGGCACACAGCAGCATCTGCCCTGGATGCCTTTTGGTCTTCACAGGTAAAGGTGGCCAGGCTGGAGATCAACTGCTCCACCACTTGCCCAGGACCACAGGAGACATTCAGAGCAGCAAGGGAGTGGAGAAGATGGGGAGAATGACTCCAGCTTAGTGCTAACAGTTGGTTGCCAGGCCCCTGGCTCTCCTCTGACTGATCAGCAGTGTGGGTCCCATCCAGTTCATCAGAGCAAGAGGAAAAAAGGAGGCCGAGGAGGGTTGCAAAGGTTTGCTTTCCTCATCACTTTGACCTCCTAGCTTTCACTTACTGCTGTTTTAAAGCCTTCGAATGCAACTTTCTCTAGTTCCCTTTTTTTTAGCCTTTGCTTTTAATTTTGCTTTCATGGAAGCAGTAGCTGTATGCCAGATTTCCCTGTCCTTGACTCACACAGGTTCAGCCTGAAGGATGGTTCATGCCTCCGCCATGTCCTGGATTCTTAACCCCTCTCCCCACTCTCTCTGCTGATACTCAGCCAAGCTGAGGGCTCTGCTGCACCTTGGCCTGACTGGGCTGCCTTCATGACTGTCTGGACAACCAGTAACGTCTTGTGGTTTGTAGTGGGGCCACCTGCCCCGCTACAGCTCCAGCCTGGTCCCCTCATTGGCCTTGTGGGACCACATTGCCCTGCAGGGAGCTAACTGTGCCTTGTTGAGGGGAGACTGTGATGTATGAATTCAAGCTCCTCTTTACCATATCAGCAGCAGTTAGGTAGAGGCTCCAAAGGAAGTAAAGGCCTGATTCTTACCTGGGCCAACTACTCCTCTAGGAGTCTCACAAAGGAGCAGAGTGAACAAAGACAGTTGAGGGTGCAAGGAACCTCATGAATATCTTTTCTGTTGTATGTAATATGATTATGAAACAAACGCTTTTGTTTTGTCATAAATATGACTAAGTGGTGTCCCTCAGGGATCCTTACTTGGAAGAGGGATGTTTAATATTTCCATCAATGGCACAGACAGTGGGATTAAGTGCACCTTCAAGAAGTTTGCAGGCAACATCAAGCTGAGTAGTACAGTTGACATGCCAAAGGGATGAGATGCCCATGGTCAGAGGGCTGGAACACCTCTCCTGTGATGACAGGCTTAGAGGGTTGGGGTTATTTGGCCTGGAGAAGAGAAGGCTCTAAGGAGATCTTATTGTGACCTTTTAGTATTTAAAGGGAGCCTATAAGAAAGATGGGACAGACTTTTTAGCAGGGCTTGTTGTGACAGTACAAGGAGTAATGGTTTAAAACTTAAAGAGGTTTGATTTAGACTAGATATAAGGAGGAAGTATTATAAAAGTGGTGGAATGTTGGAACAGGCTGCCCAGAGAGTCAGTAGATGTCCCATCCCTTGAAACGTTCCAGGTGAAGTTGGACAGGGCTTTGAACAACCTGATCTAGTGGAAGATGTTCCTGCTCACTGCAGGGAACCTGGAACTAGATGATCTTTAAAGTTCCCTTCCAACCCAAACTATTCTGTCATTCTATGATATAACAGCCTAAGTGAGATGCCTTTCAGCTGTACCTGCCAGGCAGCATAGCTGCACTGTGATCTCCAACAACAAGATCTTTTACCAGCAACAGATTGGTGAAGGAATCCAATTTGAATTGTCCCCCTTGGACAGCAATACAGGCAACTCTTTCCTTGAACAGGGACACCTCTCAGTGTTAAGAGATACTAGCTGCTTCGCTTAAGTAATTATGTTTTAAATGGAAGGAATCAGAGTTAGCATGCTGTGAGGTTTAGTATGCTGTTTGCTTAGCTTTACTTACTTAGCACAAGTAGCAAAGGCAGAACCAGTATCTGTGGTGCAGCAGCTCCTGCTGGAACCACATCCAAGATACTTAAGTTGAGCCATTATAACCTAGGATTGCTGTGGTGGAGCCAGACAGGCTCGTGAGTGATCCTCTCTGCAACTCACAGGGCTATGGCATCTGGGTAAGCATCAGGAAGATGGATCTCCAGGAAGGGATTGTGTGGGGTGGAAGGAGTGTGGATTGTCCTGCCCTGGGCTCTTGTTAGCCTTGAACTTAATGCTTCTCCCAAAGCAAGACAGATAGCCTGTGCTTCTGAGCCCTGTGTTACACAGTGGTTTGATGGTCCCCAGGCAAAATAGTCTGGGTGTTGGTAGAGCTACCCCACTTTCCCTGTGGCAGCCTGAAGGAACAAGGGAGCCTGAACAGGACAGCTGGTTGTCTTCATCCCTGGCACGTACAGGTCAAGTCCTGGTGCCTCTGCTCTGGTCTGCATACCCTGGCTGTGATTACAGGTTAAGCTCCTGAGGGAACTCTGGTCAAAGGGTCAGGTTTCTGCTTCAGAGTCTGACCACCGTTTGGCGACTGTCCAGCTGTGCTCTTCAGCCACAGAGGACCTTTGGGGTGCTTTTTCAGGGGAGTAAAGCACCTTGGGGTTGTGTACATCCCTCTTGTCTCCTCTGGTTTCCACTGTTACTGAGAGAGGGCTGTCAGGAGAGTCAAAGTCCTGGCCAGAGATGGGCTGTGGCCATGTCTTTACTTGAAATACCCATATGTTTCAAAATAATTCAAACAACTGAGGGTTAGTTTGTAGCAGAGCCTATTCTGCTCCTGTGAACAGAAGGACGCATGTGAGAATTTGGTACATCAACACCAGCAGTAGAAGTCCAGCCTTGGTTACCAGCGGCTTCCTGAGCAAGCCAGGACTAGGTACAGTCCACTTTCCTTCTCCCAGTTGCAGCCCACCCTCACCTACTGAAGAACTGTAGGTATGTTATGTTACATGCATAACAGCCTGTCCTTTGTCTCTCTCTACTTCCTGTCTGTGGGCCTGACTTGCTATTTTGCAGGAGAATGTACAACAGCTCAAACACCTAAGAGAACAACAGTGCTATCCCTCTGCAAAGATGTCAAGCAGGTGCAGTATGAGCAGAGGCCCTGCATGCCTTATCTGGACAAGCTGTCAAAAGCAAAAGCAGGGCGTTTAGAGGCTCTGTAAAGTCCTTACAAGAAACAAGAGGATGAGATCATGAGGCTGGCATTGGGGAAAGGGACACCTCCAAGAAGAAAGGAACAGTACGAAGGGACAACCAGGAGTTTCGTGGGGTCCTGACCACTGTAATGCCAGCTCAATCCCAGCTGTAGAGTTTCAGGGCCAGCCACCAGGTGCACGTGAAACTCCTGGCCTTGTGCTCTCTACAGGTGTGCACAAGATAAACACACAGATCCTGTTGGAGGAACTGCTGGCAGCTCTGAAGAGGTTTAAGAGGGTGGAAATAGAAGCAGAGCAGACAGAGGATGAATTAGTCGACAGGCATGGCACTGGGCATCTGAGAGAATATCAGGTGTGGTTTAGCTTTATTTTCCCACCTGGCTTACCTAGCCCTCAGCCCTTCCTTGGGTGTGTGATGCAGTTGGCCTTGGCCAGCCCCAGAATACATGTCAATTCAGAGTAAGCTTTTCTTCTTCCTCTGCAGCAACTGTCCTCCACTTTGTTGCATCCCTGTGATGTCAGGAAGGAACTGTGTAATCAGAGCAAGAACCACTACAAGAGCATCATCCCGTGTAAGCAAAGCTCTCCATGGGTTGACACAGGCACTTGGAGGTGGTTGGGCAGCATAGGGTGCTGTTGTGTAGTTGCCCCTCCACCTCTTCAGCAATGCTGAGTTCCTTGCCTCATCCTTTGTGGCCACTGAAACCAAGAGGGGTTTTCCAAAATCATGATGTTGAGCCCACTGGTTTATATCCAGTCAGAGAATCTTTGTTCTGCTCCCCAAATTTCCCTGAAAGCTTTATCATTCATCATTGTGTTCCTGTTCCTGCTGTTAGTCAATGCTGAACACTGCCATGTCCTGTCCAGAGATGGCTGTTTGTGGGAAAGCAGAGGGAGTCACTCAACTTCTATCAAAACTTAAAGCTTCTCTGGGCCCCACAAGGTGTGGACACTTGGCCCCTGCATGAAGTATCTTCCCCAAAACCACATTGCATTTCCTGCTGTGCTATGTCATCTTTCATTTCTTTAGCTGTTCTTTACCTCTCACCATGTCCTGGGGCCTGGAATGCTACAAAGGAGGAAGAGGATGTTCCTGGTCTTTCCTAAATTACATCCTCCTTCTTAAACAGTCATTTCATTGCTGCCCCAAAGAGACAATCCACCAACTCCTGTGTGCTTTCTCTTTCAGATGATCACTGCCGTGTGGTGCTGCAGCCCTCTGACACAGGGAATGGCTAGATGGATTTACCAAGTAAACATCTGGTTGTGTTGCTGCTGTTGGCAATAGCAGATTGACTTCTTGAACAACAGGACTCTTTTTGCTGATTGGCAGCTAACATCATGAAACAGGGCAATCATATCCTTTCCAAGAGACTGGCCAACCCAATGAGGAGAGCCTTAAACTAGCAAAGATGTGGGGAAAAGAGAGTTATAATGACCACCTATGCAGCAGAGCAAGGCTCAGGTGGGAATACTTGTGGCAAGTGCGTGCAGCCCAGGAAATACCTTCAAGACATGACCATGGGATACCCTTTTGCACTTCTCCTGGGAAATGAATGCACTCAAAACCCACACTGTAGTGCCTGTATACCAGTGCATATAGGACGAGGAACATACAGGAAGATTTGGAGATCTGTGTGCAGTCACAACATCCTGACTTTACTCCAATAATGGAGACATGGAGGGATAACTCACATGGCTAAGATATTGTCATGAAGGGCCACACGCTTTTTAGGAATGACAGGCCAGGAAGGTGAAGTGGTGGAGTGGCCTTTATGTAAGAGATCACCTGGAATGTTTGGAGCTCTGTCTCTGGGAAGTTGATGAGTGAATTGAGGGTTTGTGGGTTAGGATCAAAGGGCAGACTAGCAATTGTGACACTGTCATGGGTGTTTGCTACAGGCCACCTGGTCACGGAGAGGAAGTAGCTGGACCTTTTACAAACAACTGTAAGTATCTTCACAGTCGCAGGCACTGGCCTTTACGGGGGACTTCAATTACCCTGACATCTGCTGGAGTAACAACACAGCAAGGCACAAAAAATCCAGGAAGTTCTTGGAAATCATTGATGATAAGTTACTGACACAGGCGATGGAGAAGCTGGCAAGGAGAGGTGTGCTGCCAGACCTCATACTAACAAACAAGGAAGGTCTGGTTTGTGAGGTGAAGGTTGGAGGTTGCCTTGGATACAGTGAACACAAGATTGTGAGGTTCAGTATTGCTGCAAGGGGGAACTAGGTCAATGAAATGCAGGACCTGGCACTTGGCCTTATTGAACCTCATACAACTGGTCTCAGCCCATTGATCCAACCTGTCCAAGTCCTTCTGTAGAGCCTCTCTGCCCTCAAGCAGATCAACACTCCCATACGACTTGGTGTCGTCTGCAAACTTAAGGAGGGTGCTTTCAATCCACACATCCAGGTCATCAAAAAAGACACCAAACAAGACTGGACCCAAAACTGAGCCCTGAGGGACACCGCTGGTGACCGGCAGCCAGTTAGATTTCACCCTGTTAATCACAACTCTTTGGGAATGGCCATCCAGCCAGTTTTTAACCCAGTGAAGAGTACATTTATCTATACCAGGATTTGCCAATTTCTCCAGGAGAATGCTGTGGGAGACTGTGTCAAAGGCCTTACTAAAGTCCAAGTAGACAACATCCACAGCTTCCCCCCCATCCAAAAGGCGAGTCACATGGTCATAGAAAGAGATCAGGTTGGTTAATCAAGACCTCCCTACCTCCCTTTCATAAACTTGTGCTGGCTGGCCCTAATCCCCAGGCTGCTCTGCAATTGCTGTGAGAGGTCACTCAAGATGACCCTCTCCATGATCTTTCCTGGAACCAAAGTCAGGCTGACAGGCCTATAATTCCCCAGATCCTCCTTCCGGCCTTTCTTATAGAAGGGCGTCACATTAGCCACCCTCCAGTCATCTAGCACCTCCCCTGTTGACCAAGACTTGAAAAATGATGAAGAGAGGCTTGTTGAGCTCTCCTGCCAGCTCCCTAAGCACTCTTGGGTGAATGCTATCTGGCCTCATAGTCTTATGAATGTCTAGGTGCAGAAGCAGATCATTAACTACTTCTTCCTGGATTATATGGGGGTGGTACTGTTCTCCATCTTTGTCTTCAAGCTCAGGAGGCTGAATACCCTGGGAGCAGTTGGTCTGTCCATTAAAGTCAAAGACAACATTAAATGACTCAGTCTTTTCCTCATCCTTGGTTACAATGTTGCCCCCCTTGTCCAGTAAGGGATGGAGATTCTCCCTGGTACTCTTTTTATTGTACTAATGTACTTATAGAAACTTTTTTTGTTGTCCTTTTTGTCATTGGCCAAGTTGAGTTCCAGCTGGGCTTTTGCCTTCCTAATTTTCCCTCTGCATAACCTGACAAGTTCTCTGTACTCCTCCTGAGTTGCCTGGCCCCTCTTCCACAGGTGGTAAACCCTCTTTTTCTTCCTAATTCCCATCAAAAGCTCCCTATTCAACCAGGCTGGCCATTTTCCCTGCCCTTAGCCCTCTCCTGGTCCTTTAAGATTTCCTTCTTGAAGAGTGTCCAGCTTTCCTGGACCCCTTTGCCTTTCAGGACTGTCTCCCAAGGGACTCTAAACCAGTGTTCTGAACAGTCTGAAGTCTGCCCTCCAGAAATCCAAGGTGGAGATTTGGCTAACCACTCTCTTTACATCACTAAAAATTGAGAACTTAACCAATTCGTGGTCACTAAGCCCGAGATGGCCTCTGACCACCACATCTCCCACTAGTCCTTCTCTAATAGTGAACAGGAGGTTGAGCAATGCACCTTCCCTGGTAGGCTCGTTTACCATTTGTGCCAGGAAATTATTCTCCATACACTCGAGAAACCTCCCAGCCTGTCTGCTCTCTGTTATATTTCCAGCAGATATTTGGTAGGTTGAAGTCCCCAACCAGAACAAGGGCTGGTGATTGTGAGACTTCAGCCAGCTGTTTATAGAATATTTCATCTGCCTGCTCATCTTGGTTGGGTGGTCTATAACAGACTCCCAGCACAAGATCTCCCTTATTTGCCTTCCTTTTCATCCTTACCCATAAATACTCAACTTTATCGTCATTGAAATCAAGTTCTATACACTCAAAACACTCCCTAACATACAGGTCCACACCCCCACCTCTCCTTCCTTGTCTATCCCTTCTGAAGAGTTTATATCCATTCATCACAGCATTCCAGTCATGAGAGTTGTCCCACCACGTTTCCATGATGGCAACTACATCATAGCTGTTCTGCTGCACAATGGCCTCTAGCTCATCCTGCTTGTTGCCCAAGCTATGTGCACTAGTGTAGATGCACTTGATCTGGGCTACTGATTTCACCACCATTCTCTGTCCTTCACCCCTAGGCTTATTACTAGTGGGCCAGTTTTTATTCCCTTCCCCTTTCAATTCTAGTTTCCTAGCCATTTCTGTGATTACTAATCTATTAGTGAGCCCCGTGCCATTATTGTCCCATGTACCACTGTTATTTACCATGAGTAGGACAGTAGACTGAAGGCTTTCCTTAGGCTCATTTCTAGTCAGCCCACTTTTATCCCCTTCCCCCTTCAAGCCTAGTTTAAAGCCCTTTCAACAAGCCCCACCAACTCTTGTGCAAGGATCCTCTCCCCCCTTTGAGAGACATGAACTACATCTGCTGCCAGCAGACCAGGTGCCATATAAACTTCCCCATGATCAAAGAACCCAAAACTCCAATGGCTTCACCAACCTCTGAGCCACATGTTAGTCAGGTATGTTTTCCACCCTCTTTCAGTGTTCTTCCCTGAGACTTGAGGGATTGATGAGAACACCACCTGTGCTCCTGAGTTTTCAAGTAGTGGCCCCAATGCCTTGAAGTCCTTAATTCTCTGTTAAACATTTAACACCCATGTGATTGGAGCTTTTTCAACCACTTCCCAACAGAGCTACAGGAGTCCACACTTCTTCATTGCAACTCAAGGTAGGTAGTCCCAGCCCTGATGCACAGGACGTGCAAGTTGCTGCCCTTGAGAAGTGGGGAACTGGGACAGCAGCTTAGCACAGTGCAAGGCCCTGTGTCTCCTGGGCCTCTGTCTTGGAGATCAGTTACGGCTGCTGCAGGACATAGAAGGCCTCGGTGGCAGCTCGGCAACGGCCAGTGGGAGATGGTCCCTGCACTGCCCAGGCTGAGGACATCATGAGGACAAGATTCTTCAATCCAGAAGCCTAGTTCCTTTTGGCAGATTGCATGACAAGGGCAAACCTGCAAATACCTGACACATCTTCACTCAATGCACTCTGAAACAAGCTTCTTCCAGTGGTGCAAAGCTGGGATGGGCTAGTCTAGTCTTTGCAGCATGTGGCGACAAGGTCTCAGGCTCCTTGAAATGCTACAGAAATGCTTTTCAGGAAATAGGACCCTAAATGTGGGAGCAACTCCCAGTCATCTGGAGGATCTGGATGGGGAAGTCCCTGAAACAGCAGCAAACCTCTGATATATCTGGGGCAACCTGCCCTCTGTCTTCCTTCTCCCAATTTCTAACACAGTTGATGAAGCTAAGATGCCCAGCACCCACTGCCAGGTGCTGCTATGCCCAGGCTATGCAGTGTTAGTCCCTAGGCAGAAGGAAACTCAGGGCTGCTTATAGCCTGGGAATGTCTCAGTTGTGCCTGGGAGCAGCTACACCCCCTATGGCTTGGACACTGGCACAGAGCTCTCCTTTTCCTCCTCAAGGCCCCTTACCTGAAAAGGTGGTGGATTTCTGGCAGATGGTCTGGCAGGAGAAGACCTCGATCATTGTGATGCTGACAGGCTTATTGGAGCAGAACAAGGTAGAGAAAGCATCTTGGCCTGTGCTCAGCTTGGGTCTCCACAGAACCCAGGCTTTCTTGCCTGCTTTGCTTTGCCCGCAGTGTAGGTGGCAATGGGAGACCTTATCGCTTTCTGCAACTGCCTGAAAGGAGGTAGGTGAGTAGCTGGTAGCTGGTAGCTCCAGCTTCTCCAGCCACCCAGCAGCTCTTGATGGATGTACTTGGCTTATGTCCCAGCTGAAACATGTAGCCATGGGAAAAACAAGCCCTGAAATCTTTCCTGAGGCTTTGTAGCAGGGCTGCAGTCCCTTGCAATAGCCTTCCTTATTATTGAGCTCTTCAGCAAGGTACAGTACTCCCAAGCCTGGGGTCAACCTCTGCTTCCTGCTGATGCACATCTTCAGCTTGATTTTCACACCCTGCAATACCTTTATTCGGCAGCATCAAGCAGGCCAGTGTGGAATGGTTCTCTCCAAATACCTTCTCCCCCTTCACCCCAAAAATCTGACCCTAAGCAAAACATGATAGAAGTTTTTACTTTCTTTTTCCCCTGCAATTATGGTGCTTGAGGGTACATGTTTTTGAGGGTAGCAGTCTTCTACCTCTCATGTACAGAGCTGAAGCTGGAGTCTGCCCAGCCACCTTGCTTGTGCCCTCCAATGCTCAGAAAGGCAATCTCAGCCTCTTTTCTTTTGTCTGTGTTTCCTCTCTTCCTTCAATTGAGCTGGCTTGTCTTTTTATTTCTATCTCTCAGATATGAAGCTCACTCCTGCAGAGTTTACCATACTCAAAGATGCTTGTCCTGGCAGAACTGTCCTGGGGCTGTAAGTTCACAATCAGGACATTGGCACTGCACTAGGGCACAGTCTGGATGTAGCTAGGAAGTAGCTGTGCTCCACCTCAGATGGGAGGTTTATAGAATAGGAGGAAGCAACTGCTCCTCTGCCTTCAGCAACAGCAATAGCAACAGCTCAGACATCAATTCTCCCTGCCTATTGGTGCTTCTGGGTCTTTCAAGAAGAGGGCTGCAAAAACAAACTAGGAATAGGTTCCTCATTTAGAGGATCTTTGGAAAATCAGTAGGGAAATTCCATCAATTAAAAAAGCCAAAAAAAATCACAACCCTGGTCCCCCTGTGCATCAGTCCCAGCACAATGGTTGTTAGCTCCTGTGTTAACACTGTGACATCCCCAAATGCCCTTCTTTACCTGATCTAAAACCTCAAAAGTCATGGAGGAACTATGGCCCAAGCAGCTACCTGGAAGTCCTCCCGCTCTCCTATTCTTCACAGCTCTCCTTGCTCCACGTTGGAAAAATCCAGCTTTGAGTGTAATCCAGGCTCGTGAACAGAGGATGGAGGGCTGTTGCAAGCATATGCTGCCTTTCCCAGTGGGTCCAGCAGCAATGTGCTCTGGTCACACAAGCTAATCCCAAAGCTACAAAGACAGCTTTGGCTTGCTTGCAACAAGGCAGAATGCAGGTGTCCCTGGCTTCTTGGTTTGGCAAGTCACGTTGCCTCCCACATGTCACCCCACTGCAGAGCACATCCAGCAGATCAGGCACAGCCAGGAGGATAGGCAGTGTGTAATTCAGCAGGAAAAGGGGGAGCTGCATCCTGCTGAGATGACAGGGTTCAGACATGCTGCTATGCATGTGTCCCATTTTTCTGCAGACCTCAGAATGCACTGGAATTTGAGCCACGTTTCTAAGCAATCTTGCCACCCTGGGGTTGACACTCTGCTGTGAGGTCACTCTCTCCTATCGACCTTACAGACTTCATGGCAGATTTGAAGCTCTTAAAGTGTTTGCATAAAGGAGTGCTGGAGGCTTCTATGGGCTGTTCTTTGCTCTCTTATTTTGTTTGTCTTACTGAGCTTTTATATCTGAGCCTCCCTGATACTATTTTTTGTCAATTTGGATATGGCTTCAGCTCTTTGAAGGGGCCTCTCTGTTTTGAGTAACCTCTGGCCCCGGTGTTAGCCTTGCTGGTTCCTCTCTTTCTTTTGACACCAGAGGCCCTGAAAGGCTGCCTTAAATCTTTCCAAGCTTGCTGGACATTGTGTAACCGTGATGCTTCTTTAGCTCACTTTATACAAGTTCCCTCATTTAATGCATTTCCTCTTTCTGAAGCTGAACAAAATGCCACTGGACTTCTTGATCTTTGATGATTGCACAGGGTCACAGAAATGAAGCATGTTGTGCCTGCCATTAGAAGCCAGCTCTTCCCCAAGAATGTGCTCAGGCCAGTCTTGCACAGAATTCAGTTCCCCATCTTAGTGCCTGACCTTGTAGTGCATGTGGAGGAGCCACATACTGACACTGTGTTTGCATCTGCCTTGCATCTGCAACCAGCCATTGGGATGCTTGAAGGCCAACAGCAGTAGTACTATACCTTACTTCTTTTTGGTTAGGATCCCTGTTTACAAAGCTGTATCTGTGGTTTAAAGAGGTCTGCATCTGCCTTCTAAAATAGGGACCCCATCTCTGGGGCCACACCTTAGAGCAAGAGTTCCTGCCTGCTCCTGGCCTCCCGCCTGCAGTTGGAAGTTGGTGCTTGTTCCCACAAGCACTAATACCCTGCATAATGCTCTTCAGGTGAAGCACCTGCCTTGCCCATCACAGAATCACAGAATCATAGATCTGTTTAGGTTGAAAAAGACCTTTAAGATCATCAAGTCCAACTGTTAACCTAGTGCTGCCAAGTCCACCACTAAACCATGTCCTTAAGCACCACATCCATACATCTTTTAAATGCCTTCAGGGATGATGACTCCACCACTTCTCTGGGCAGTCTGTTCCACTGCTTAACAACCTGTTCAGGGAATAATTTTTTCCAAATGTCCAATCTAACCACCCCCACCCCCCATAGAGCAACCTGAGGCTGTTTCCTCTTGACCTGTCACTTGTTACTTGGGAAAAGAGACTGAGCTCCACTTCACTGCAACCTCCTTTCAGGTAGTTGTAGAGAGCAGTAAATTCTCCCCGTAGTCTCCTTTTCTCTGGACTGATTAACCCCAGTTCCCTCAGCTGCTCCTCATAACACTTGTGCTGTAGAACCTTCACCAGTTTTATTGCCCTTCTTTGGACACAATTCAGTAGCTCAATGTCCTTTTGTAGTGAGGGGCCCAAAACTGTAAACAGTGTTTGAGGCACAGCCTCACCAGCGCCAAGTACAGGAGGATGGTATTTTCCCTAGTCCTTCTGGCCACACTGTTTCACACACAACCAGGATGCTATTTGTCTTCTTGGCTTCTTGGTCACACTGCTGGCTTATGAGCAGCCATCAGTTGACCAATATCCCCAGGTCCTTTTCTGCCAGGCATCTTTCTAGCCACTCTTCCCAAAGCCTGCAATGTTGCATGAGGTTGTTTGTGACCCAAGTGCAAGACCTAGCACACAGCCTTGTTGAACCTCATCCCATTGGCCTCAGCCCATCGATTCAGCCTGTCCATATCCCTGTATGTAGAGCTTTCCTACCCTCAAGCAGATCAACACTTCTACTCAACTCGGTCTCCTCTGCAAACTTACTGAGGATGCACTCAACTCCCTCATCCAGGTTATTGATAAAGATATTATAGTTCTCAGCTAGATCTCCCCTGTGTTGCCATCCATGAACTGGTCACAGTTGCTGCTGCACAGAGACTGGCTCTTGCTTCATGAGCCTTGCAGCAAGAGAAAACAGGGGCTCAGGGCTGTGAAAGCTGCTCGTGGGCAGGGCAACATTGCCTCTAAACTTCATTCAGAGGACACTTCCTGAGTTTCCTTGTACAGATGGTGGCATTGAGGAAAAGGAGTCAGCAAAGGGGTTGAGGAAGGAAGTTCACATGTCATACACCAATTTCAATGCTGAGTCCCAGAACAGTGCCAAACCCAAAATGCTGCCCTTCCTCTGGCTGAGAGGAAACCAGGCCATGTCTCATTGTCTGATCCTGTCTTAGCACTCCTGGGCTACTGCCATTAGTGGAGTCACGCCAACCAGGGACTTGGAAAGCATGTCTTGTGACCCAAGGTTGGGACAGTCACCTTGCAGAAAGATGGCCTCTCCCTAGTCTATGCTGCAGCTTAGCTAGCATGAAAGCTGGATCTTCAGGTGTTTTGAGCATGCACAAACCTCTCGGGTTAGTATGAGCTCTTACACGGTTTGATGCCCCCAAAGCAATGGTTGCAGAGCTGTCAGAGCTATCTGCATGCCCATCCCTAGCCTGGTAGCCTCTGCCCTGTATGATATGGCTGCTGCATGAAACCTTGTGGGTTCTGGGCATGTGTCACTGACTGCTGGATGATGCAGGGTGAACACTGGGTCTGGCTGCCAGGACGGACATGAGAAAGNCACCTCTCCTCTCCTCCACCTCACCCCTCCTCTCCTCTCCTCTCCCCTCCCCTCCTCTCCTCTCCTCTCCATGTGGACCTTTCATTCAGACACCCGTGCTTCCATTTGCACCCTATGCTCAAATATCTGCAGATATCTGCCCCTCTGTTGCCCTCAAGCGTGGTGCTGTCTGCAGCCCTTCCAAGAGAAAAGTCAATCCCAGGAGAGCATGACCCTGTTTTCCACTACTCTGACACTTCCAAACTTGCTTCACTTTCAGTGCCTTGAATAAGCTGCCATGTTCATGCACTACCTTCTTTGTTCTTTCTCAGATGCCAAGCAGTTGTGGTGAAATGACAGTCACATTCCTCTGCCAGGTCTGTTGATGAGCCTGTTCAGTGTGACATCCTCTGCTTTCTCTTGAGTCTTACCAGCTGATGTGGCTTGCAGGTCTGTCCCTAGAAACTGTTCATGACATCTTGGCTCAGCCATATGGTTCCCCCTCTTAAGACAGATCTCTTGTTGTGGCTGCAGACTCAAGGACCTTGTCCTCACTCTGAGGCTCTCTAACGTGACTCCATGCACATCTCTATATTACCTCTCCCTGCCTGTCCTGCCCAAATGCGCATTCCCATCTCACCTCTTCCAGCCTTTCCCCAGGGCAGCTTGGCAGTTTGCTGGTGCCCAAGCATCTCCTCCCTTCCCAGTCTCCCACAGCAGCCTCTAAGAGCTGCCAGCTCTGGCAGGCACCCAGGGACCAGGTTTACAGCCTTTGCACTGAAGATGAAGAGAAGGTTCAAGGGAACTTACCAGAAGCCCCTAGGACTTGGCACCAGCCCTTCAGCTGTTGTATGTCCATCAGGTTTTCATAAATATTTTGACTGCCCCTAAATCCCTAATCTGCACCCAGCCATGTTGTCATCCCGTGAATTGACACCCTCCATCGCTAGTTCCCACAGTCATCCACCACCACTCCAAAGCAGACCCCTTTACCACGAAGCTGGGCTCCTCTTTGTTTCCCACAGGCCAGATGCTTTGCTTCCAGGATTCACCCCCAGAGTCCAGCACTCCTTTGCTAAGATCTACTTCAAAATCTGAAAGGAGGCCAGCAGTAGTAACATTGCCAAGGAGAGGCTGAGAACTGCCTGAAAAGACCAAGAGTGGAGTACAACTGGCACTTCTTCAGGACCTCACACAACTGATGTGAGATGGGCAGGACTAGGACTGACTGTGCATCTTGCTGCTGGTTCAGAGCTGCGCCTGCCATCTCTCTGCACCTCAGGAATCATGAGGTGGGCACTGGTGATGGGGTGGGCACTGGTGCTTGGGCTGGCATCTGCTCTGCTTTGTGACCACGATGTGCAGGGGGACACGGGGCTGTCCCTGGCAGGCAGCCTGCTACCAGGAGATTGGGCAGGGACTTTAGTTGGAGCAGTAATGAGCCCAAGGACCTGCAGTTTTCTAGTAAAGGGTTGCTACATTTGGGTTCAGGAGGGGTCATGCATACAGCTTTATAATCTTACCTGCTTCTGTCTCGTCTGGAAGTGCTCACAAGGCTGTGGGCCAGCACCCATCTCTCTCCGTTGCCATCCACAACCCACAGCATCCACCTTCCTGCTGTCGTGTCCCAGATGAAGGTGTGCCAAAGAATGCTGAGCTCCCTGTGTTGGGGGCTGGCTGAGCTGCCCTCCCTAGAACAGGGTCAGCTCCAGGACACTGCAGCACCTGGTGCCTCCTCTCCCTGCTCACATGGTCCCGTGGCCTCATCAGGACCCTGCAGCTCACCTTCCAGGACCAGGCCAGCAGCAGGAGCTACTGAAGGAATGGGTTTTTGGGGCTCATTCCTGCTGGACTTGGGAGGTCCAACACTTGCACAAGTTTGAATTTAAAAGCCTCAGAGCCCTTCCTTGTGATTGACCTGCAGCCAGTGAACCACATGGCCAGGTTGTCCCAGGCTCTGGCTCCCAGCCCCACAACTCACCCTTCACCACCTTCACAGAATCACAGAATGTTAGGAGTTGGAAGGGACCTCAAAAGATCATCTAGTCCAACTCACCTGCCACAGCAGAACTGCTCAGGACTTCCTCTTGCTGCCCATGAGTTACACATTCCTGTTTAGCCACAGCTAGGGACACCTTACTGACAACATGTAGAGCAGCCTGGGGAAGCAAATGCTAGACTGAGATTGTGTGAACTGACTGAAACCTGCTTGGTCTCTGACAGTATGCAAAAGGAATAAAGACGAGGAACCTCAAACAACACTGCCTCCCCAACACATACCATCATCTGATGATGTGATGTAGTCCCCCCAGCCTGGACTGTCAGGTCTGGCAGGTAGAGGCAACTTGTCTCCTTCTGAGGGTCTAGTGTTAGCTCTGGTGGAGGCAGGACAAAGCCTGCAGTGCAGTGTCCTAGCACAGGTAACCCTCAGACTTTTCCCAGGGTTGGGCCGAAATCACAAGGTTGCATAGCAGGGAGCTCAATCAGCACCTTTTTTATTAATATGCATCATAAATAAAGAAATAAATAAAGGCAAGACACCTTGTTCTAATGGGGAAATACAAATTAAATATGATGCAGTATCTGCTAAGCGATGTACAAGCAGGAGGTAACTTTGCAAGACCAGAGACCCTTGCCATGTAGAAGCCAGCCCAGGCACGATGCTGCAAGCAGTGTCAATGAGGCCAAGGTACCAAGTACTGGCATGGCCTTTCATTAACACTGTTCCCCCCCTTGATGGGCAGGTAAAGATCCCCACTTCAGCGGGTGGCATGAACATGGCAAGAAAGAGGTTGACTGGAATTGCCTTTACTGAGGACCCCAGGAGCCCCAGCAGCCCCTTGTGTTTGTGGAGATCACTTGTGCTCCCTTCTCCACCCCTCCTCCCCCAGTGCCATGGCACTGCTCAGCAAGACCAGAAACACTATGCCAAGGGGAACACCACCTTTCCCTCCCTGGGTCCCCAGCTCCCTTTAGGAGCATCCCCCAATTTACCTGCTGGGAGCACTGCCCCCAACTCCAAAGAACATCCATAGCCCAGTCAGGGTGCCCCCCTCACCCCCTCCCCTCCAACCCCCTTCAACTCAGCATCCCAGGGCTTCCCAGGCAATGACTCCCTGCTCAGCATGGAGGACAGAGCACCAGCCCCAAAAGAATCCATCTCTGCACAGGGTGGCACTACCCATTCCAGACCTGTGTTAACACTGAACATCCACACACCTTCCTCCTAGCCCCACTCACCCCTTTGCTCTGCATGCACATTCCCCCTCCCCTGCCCATGGCCAGGCACAGCCTCAGCCCTTCAGCGTGGCAGTGCCAGGCCACTTAGCCCAGTATAGCCCAACAAACATCACTTTAACACATTAGGACAGAGCTGCTCCAGTGTGAAAAAGCCTACCTTGCAGCCCCCAATCAAGCTTCAATGCAACCCATAAGACCAGTCTTCACAATGCACAGTGCTCCCACCCCTCGCACCCCTGCAGCTGATGACTTCAGGGATGCTGAGGGCTGCAGACTGCACTGCCACCCCTAGGGAAGGGACAGCCATCATCCTGTACTCGCCAGTGTGAAACAGCCAGACAGCACTGCCCTGGCAGGGACTGCTTGGGTTCCTCTTTGTATGAGTCCATGGCCTATGGTGCTGGAGATGGTGTGGGGTGGAGGGTGCTCAGATGGTTCCCTGTGTGGCTGCATGCATGGCAATGCCTGGCAATATGAGGTGCAGCCTACAGAAGACTCCAAGGGCTGGGTTGGCCTTTGGCAGCTGCACAAGGAGGAGCAAGAGGGAACCACCTATAGTTATTGTATTTTGTAATGGGAAGAAAGGTAAGAAACTAGCAAGAAGCTGTGTCTGTTCCTCTGGCAGGGTGGTCTTCCTCAGAGGAGCCTCAGAAGCCCACAGTGCTGTGCTTGGCCTCCCAGCTATGTCAGTAATCCTCATCCTCTGGGTGAGTGACATACATGATGGGCACCAGTCCCTTCTCGGAGCCAAGGCTGCACTGCAGCCAGTCACCATCCTCTCTGGAGATGACCTGCAGGATGTCCCCCTTATTGAAGCTCAGCTGTCCTGCCTCAGTGGCAATGTGATGGCAAAGAGCTTTCACCTCACTGCAGAGAGATGGAGGGGAGGAAGGGTTAGCTCATCACAGGACACTTGCCCCACTGAAGCCCTGCGACCACCACAAGCATAGAGGAGCCTGTCCCTGCTTCCCCACCTAGCCAGGCTCCCAGCTGCCTCCCAGCTTCCACTGCAGAGTTGAGGTGGACAGTTGCACAAGCTGCATCACTGCCCCAAACCATCCACTGGTCCACAAGTGCAAAGGGGGACAGGTGAACCGCAAGAGGCAGAGTTGTGCGAAACTCAACCAGTCATGTCCCACCCAGCACCTGCAGGATTGCCTTACAGTGCCACTCACCAGGGAGGGTGGGGAGACAGCTCCCAGGCCAGTCGTGCCATGGGGGGCACTTCAGATGACTCTGGACGTGGTGGCTCTGGTTCAGGGGCTGGTTCTCGCCACATGCTTGCCCCAACTGTTTGGGCCACCAGCTGGAATACAGACTTGTCCAAGCTCAGCCAGTCGGAGGGTAACCTACAAGGAGATAGAAGCAGGTAGAGGCAGGAAAGTGTACCTGAAGGCAAGAAGCATCTGCTTTCATGTCAAGGTCATGCCTTAGAGGTCTGGCTCCATGCACAAAGTGCACTGTAGTCCCCAAACTGTCCCGATGTCTCTTCTAGACACAACATGGCTGAAGCTGGGAGAACGTTTCCAGTGGCCACAGAAGCAAGAAGGGTGTAGATGGAGAGGCAACGCAGGGACATCTCAGCTACATGGGGTAACTTTCTGCCTCCTTTTCACCCAATGTGTACAACACAAATGGCTCTATGTTATGTTCTCACATACTATGCACTTTTGGGAGGGATGAGGTCATGATGGGAGTGGTGCATACATGTTGATACTGTCTCCCATGGTATCCTCACAGCCAAGCTCATGAAGTGCGGGATGGACAATTGTGCAGTGAGGTGGATTGGAACTGTCTGAAGGACAGAGCCCAGAGACTTGTGGTCTGTGGAGCAGAGTCTAGCTGGAGGCCTGTGACTAGTGGTGTCCCTCAAGGGTTGGTACTGGGTTCAATGCTATTGAATATATTCAGCAATGCCTGGACCAAGGGATAGAGTGTACCCTTACCAAGTCTGCTGATGATACAAAACTGGGAGGAGTGGCTGACACACCAGAAGGCTGTGCTGCCATCCAGAGTGACTTGGACAGGCTGGGGAGAAATGTGATTTAACAAGAGCAAGTGTAGGGTCCTGCATCTGGGGAAGAATCATAGAATTATCAGGATTGGAAGGAACCTTATAGGTCATCTAGTCCAACCCCATACAGTGAGTAGGCAATCTCCAACTAAGCCAGGTTGCCAAGCACCCTGTCCAGCCTTGCCTTGAACACCTCCAGGGACGGGGCCTCAACCACCTGCCTGGGCAACCTGTTCCAATGTTCCAGCACCCTCATGGTAAGGAACTTTTTCCTAATATCCAATCTAAACCTGCTCTTCCCTAATTTAAACCCATTACCCCTTGTCCTATCACTACAGGCCTTTGTAAACAGGCCCTCCCCAGCCTTCCTATATGACCTTTAGGTACTGGAAGGTGACTATTAGGTCCCCCTGAAGCCTTCTCTTTTCAAGGCTGAACAATCCCAGCTCCCTCAGCCTATCCCCATAGGGGAGGTGTTCCAGCCCCTTGATCATTTTAGTAGCCCTCCTTTGGACCCGCTCCAGCAGGTCCATGTCCTTCCTGTGTTGAGGGCTCCAGAGCTGAACACAGTACTCCAGATGAGGTCTCACTAGAGCAGAGTAGAGTGGTAGAATCACCTCTCTCGATCTGCTGGTCATGCTAATAACCCCATGTATCAGTACAGGCTGGTGGCTGGTCTGTTGGAGAGCAGCTCTGGGGAAAAAGACCTAGGGGTCCTAGTGGACAAGAGGATGACCATGAGCCAACAATGCACACTTGCAGCCAAGAAGGCCAATGGCATCCTAGGATGCATTAAGAAGAGCATGGCCCACAGGTCGAGGGAGGTTATCCTCCCCCTTTACTCTGTGCTGGTGAGGCCTCACCTGGAGTACTGTGTCCAGTTCTGGGCTCCCCAGTTCAAGAAGGACAGGGAACTACTGGAGAGAGTCCAGCGCAGGGCCACCAAGATGATTAAGGGAGTGGAGCATCTACCCTATGAGGACAGGCTGAGAGAGCTGGGTCTCTTTAGACTGGAGAAGAGGAAGCTGAACGGGTACCTTGTCAATGTCTACAAATATGTTAAGGACGAGTGTCAGGAGGATGGAGCCAGGCTCTTCTCAATGTCATCCAATGTTAGGACAAGAGGCAATGGGAGGAAGTTGGAGCATATGAGGTCTTTAAAACCCACCTGGACTTGCTTCTACTAATTCCTGTGTGACCTCATATAGATGATCCTGCTCTGGCAGCAGGGTTGGACTAGATGATATTTCTAGGTCCTTTCCAACCCCTTACATTCTATTACTCTATGATTCTGTGCAGTGGGAGTCCTTCCCCAGGGACAAGGCTTAGGAGCCAAGGCAGTGGCAGAGCTCAGGCAGGAGAGGAAAACAAGTGAGGTGCACTGAACAAGAATAGTAGCTGAAGAGGGGAATCACGGTAAGGTAGGAATTAAGGCAGGCAGGCATGGTGGCAGGGCTGCACCGGACTGACAGACATCTTTGTTTACACCCCGCCTCTGCTGTAACACTGTGGTGTAGACCAGCAGTTGGGTGTTGGCCTGACTTCCACCTGCATTGAGGCAATCCTAGGTTAAATAGCCCGTCCCAGCCCCCCAGCCATCCCTGTGCCTACCTGTTAGGCTGCCTGGGCTCTTTTTGCACCTTTCTGGACCCAAACAAGTGTCCCCACTTGATGGGCTGGCTGTTCTCTGATGCACGGCTGCTGCTCTCCTCTTGGGGAGCTGCTGGTGGTGCTCCCACTCTTTGCTGAGTCCCCACCTCCTTCTCCTTGCTGTGCTTCAGCTCTGTAAGCACTGAGTCTGGGGGACTGCCCATCCAGAAGGGCCAGCTCCGTTCCTTCACCTCTTCGCTGACCAGTACTTGCTGGGATTTTCCCAAGGCCTCTTCCACAGCTTCAAGACTCAGCTTGCTGGCAGCCTTGGGCCTCTCCTCCAAGGTGCCCTCAGCAATGGGGCAAGCCTCTGCACCCTCCACAACCCCTTCACGGGGGGGTGGTGCCTTGCAGGTGTCTGTTGATGACGGCACAGCTTTCAAAGCCTTCTTCTTCTCATAGCGTGTGAACTTTGAGCTTTCAGCTGAACCCTCAATGTAAATCTGAGAGCTCTGCATAAGCTGGTACCACCAGCCTGCCTGCTTGTCCTTCTTCCCCTCCCATGTGCTCTCTTGCACTTTCCTCTTCTCTTCTTCCCTGTCAACATCTCCACAGGAGGCCCCCACTCCCTTGACCCTCTCACTTGCAGCCTGCTGCGGGCTGTGGCCTGGCGAGATGTCACCTTCTTTGGCACCCACTTTGCGTGCCTCAGGGGTGGTGCTGCAGCCATCGGGATCCTCATTGCTGGCCCGTGTCCGCATCAGCTGCAGGGTGGAGTGTGTGGAAAGCAGCAGGTCCTGCTTCACACGCAGTAGCTCCTTTTGTTGCTGCTGTTCTTTGCCCATCTGCATCAGGTGGTGCTCAAAAAGGAGGTCTAAGTTGAATGGTAGCAGGGAGAGAGGCTGGAGCAGGAGCAGGAGCTCCTCAAAAAGAGGCTGGCACACACTATGAGACAGGCACAAAAAGCCCACCGGCTGGTAGTGTGCCAGGATGATATCTGTAGAGCAAGAGACATTAACTAGAGGAGAGGCTCTTGGCACCTTTGCAAAGCTGCCAAGAGGCTTCTAAAGCTAAGGGCAAAGGAGTTGAACACTAGTTTTTGGTCACATCTGTGGCTGCAGTGTGAGGTTCAGCACTGGGTCAGGGAACATGAGATGCTCTGTGAGATCATAGAATCATAGAATGGCTCAGGTTGGAAGGGACCTTAAAGATCATCTAGTTCCAACCCCCCCACCTTGGGCAGGGATGCCAATCATTAGACCAGGTCGCCCAGGGCCACATCCTATTAGACTAGCCCAGCTCCTGCTTCCAGTCACATCTGCAGCCAGCACCTGTCTGTCAAGACTATCCATCAGGACAACCTCTGCCACAACAGGCCATGAGAGAAGGGTGTGAATAAAGAGCATCAAAGGGTTGACAAATGCCAAAATTCTCTTTGCTACCTCCTGCAAATGAACAAGGAGCTGCAGATCTGGCAAATACCAGCCCTCTACAGAAAGAGGTGTCAGTAACAGCTGAATATGGTCTTTCCTGGGTGCTGGCTGGCCTGAAGTATAGATCCCAACAGAAGGTGGACTAGTATTTCTACCTGCAGCATTCATCCTTCACTTGATTTGGCCACATCTGCAGTGCCACCCCATTCCAGGTTTGTGGCCAGGACATACTCCCAGGTAGAGAGTGGGAAACAGGATCTGCAGCCCTTTGGGTCAGTGACATGACAAACTTAAGACCACAGACAGGACTTGCACCTTATCTCTAACCCTTTTGCCTAGCTTTTGTCATCCTGACACCCTTGGCTTTTGCACACACTTCCAGCTTCTAATGAGAGCTCAATGGTCTTCTGCTCCAGAAACCAGGGTGCTTTCTCCTGCTGGTACAAAGGCAAAGCTTCTCCCCTGTCTGCTCCAGAGAGGTGTGCTGGCTGTACATGCGGACCTGGGAAATATCTGCTGTCAGCCCCCAAACCTGCCAGAAGATACTGGACTGGACTTGCAGTGCATGGGGCCCTAGGTGGAGCACAGGCTGTACCAGAAGCACTCAGAGGGTCTAGCAGGTCCAGGGTATCTGTATCACTGTGCACTTAGCACTTAGCCATGCAATTTCTAGGCATCAGGCAGCTTGGTGGTGCTGCTGAGTTATCTGCATGCTCTAGAAATATTTTTGGTAAAAAAAAAAAAAACCCAGATAGTAAAATCTGGTTTTTGTTTGTCAGAAGATTTTCCTTTCCATTTCTTTTAATTTCCCCTGACTGAAGGGTTTCACCTTGGTGTGCACATTTCTTGTCATATAAACCTCTTGGGCACTAGGTAGGGAACACAGAAAGTTGAGGAAGGTTAGATCTGGTCTCCTTCAGGTAGACTGAGGGATCTGCACTGGATGTGATGGCCTTGGGTACTAGGTGCAGCTCAGAAGGACATGTCTGGCCATGCTCAGGTGGAGGGAGCTGCTTGGAGCTTGGATATCCACCTGGGACTTCCCTAGGACCCTGTGACTGTGTGTAGTCTAGTCTTTCACCTCAGAGCAGAGGGGTCTAGACTGGGGGACCAACAAGAGAAGTGCATGTCCCTCCCATGCACTTAGGACTTAGTTATTCATTGTGCAGTATTTGGCACCTACTTCATCCCACAGCCCCCAGGCTCTTACCTTCATGGTTATATAGGTGGTTGAACCAGAACTCCAAGGACCGGATACTGCATGAGAGGAAAATGATCAGGAAAAGAAAGAAAGAGAGAGAAGAAAGAAGAAAGAAAGGGAGGAAGAAAGGAAGGAAGGAAGGAAGAAGGAAAGAGAGGAAGGAAGAAAAGAAAGAAAAGAAAGAAAAAAGAAAGAGAAAGAAAAAAAAGACAAAGAAAAAAGAAAGAGAGAAAGAAAAAGAGAAAGAAAGAGAGGAAGAAAGACAGAGAAAGAAAGAAAGAAAGTGAAAATTGGTTCACCCCTTCACCCTCTCTGTTCTACAGAAAGAAGCATGGCTGGAAAAGTATATTTGCATAACATGAACCTGTAAATCTCAAGACCTAGTGAGAGGACAGTGTCTGACTCCTATGACCATGCACTGACCACAGCCACCCAGCCTGTCACAGACCATTGCTGCAGGTTTGGCCTAAAACATGCTGGTATCCTGTTCCAGCAGGGGAGAGCTGAGTGATCCTGGGTGGGGTGAGCAGGGCAGAGCTTGCTCCTGGTTGTAGGGGTCTTCCAACATTTGGAGATCTTGGGAACTGTTTTGTCACTGCCAGAGCTCACCACTGGAGAGGAGCTGGGAAATACCATCCTAGCAGCACTCATCCCTTCACCAGTAAAAAGACATCACTGCCTTTTGTTTAACACAAGTACAGTGTGCATAGTCCTTATCCAAACCAGAAGGGCCAGTCTTGAGTCTTGGATCAGGGAAATTTCTTCTTTAGAGCTTCATGCCCTGGGATTCATCACTGCAGCTCGAGGAAGCAGTGATTTGAGCATGGATTTCCAGGAGTAATTTACACATGAGCTACGTCTAGCCTTCTTTTACACAGACTCTTCTCACCTAATGTTTTGGGGCTAAGACAAGCTGACAATGTTCTTCCACAGACTAAAGCCATCCATTCTCAGTCTTTGTCTGATCAAAACCTAGTATGCCTGTATGTGCATTGTCCTTCTACCAAACACTAAGATGAGCTCACTCCAGCCCAGTAGTTAGACTCCACAAGGGAGATGGGTTGTGGTCTGCCCCAGATTGCCACTCCAAAACTCCACAACTTTGCTTGTGTTTCAACGCTTCAAGGTCCTAGTTCCCACACTTTAAGGACAACCACAGCCCTTGGCTCAAAACCTAGAATGCTAGGTTTTGATCCTCCCAGAGAAGCTCACAGCTTCTTCCTTCCTTCACCTACAGCTGGGGAAGAGCTTCCCAGATTTCTTCAGTCTTTTCATTGGCCACTGTGACTGCCAGCATCTGTTACCAGTCCTGGACTGTGACATGCAACCAGTCCAGGGAGCATGCTTACTTGAGGAGGCCAAAGATGAATGCGTTGAACCTCATGGTGTGGTTAGTGAGTTCCATGTACTGGCTGACTTTGCTATAGAGGCTGTGCAGCAATTTAGTAGAGGGACCTATGGAGAGAAGCAAAATGTCGAGAGTAGTTGTGGTCATCAAAGTCAAAAAGCCATCATGAGAAGCAGCATGAATGCAAAGATAGATTTTGGTTGGGTGCCTATGCCTGTATGTGCATTGTCCTTCTACCAAACACTAAGATGAGCTCACTCCAGCCCAGTAGTTAGACTCCACAAGGGAGATGGGTTGTGGTCTGCCCCAGACTGCCACTCCAGAACTCCACAACTTTGCACGTGTTTCAACACTGCAAGGTCCTGGTTCCCACACTTCAAGGACAACCACAGCCCCTGGCTCAAAACCAACAGGTAAACAGAATAGTGTGATGGGATGATATAATTTAGGGTGTCTGCAATCACAGAAATAGCCCCAGAGCTGGAGAATTGCCATAAATAGGCTAGGGAGGCTTTCCAGCCCTGGATGTAAGCTCTTCACGATACAGAAATTAGTGCGGTCCTGCCATCTCTAACCTTAGAAAGGAGTTATCCTGGATGGTGATCACTGCCACAATCCAGGGTGAAGACTAGTACCAGCAGAGGATATAGGTGTTGTAGGGATGTTTGAGCTAATTGAGCTGTGAGTCCAAATTTGCTTACAGACCACACCAGAGCACAACTCTGCCTTATACAGTAGCTGTTCAGATGAAGGTGTAGAAACACCCTAGAAAATTAGAATTTAGAGGGAGAAAAAGGGCTTTTTTTTTTTTTTAATTGCTAGGGACTGTTATAAGAATATTGGGAAGTTTCAGGGGAAATGACAATAAATATTTGGACAGTGGCTCTCCTGTCCTTCAAGAAAAGGTCAAGGTGCACTCTGCTTTTTGTAGGGAGATGCGTATTATTCTTCATTCCTATCCTTACAGTCAAACTTCCCCAGCAACTCCCAGCCACAACATGAGAGTTCTACTGAACAATGGGCATCCACTGTACAACTTCCATACCTAGTTGGGTGGATGCCTCCACTACACTCCATGGGATGTTCCTCCTCTGGCCAATGATCATGTCCAGGACGTAAGCCTTCAGCCCATCACTCAAAATGTCCTGGACAGCAGGGCACAGGTATTTCAGGATGAGATGCCCCACGTTGGGGCTCACAGAGCTGTTCCCAAGTTTGGCCTAAGGGACAATAAGCAACAGGAAGAGTGTTGGCAACTGTTCTACAAGGTGCAGATGTGTGCAAACAGTGCAGCCCCACTTGCCTATTACAGTGACCCAATATCCAGGCTATGAGGACACTCAGCAGCTCCTTGAACAGGCAGGCTCTTCCCTTTCACTCCTGCTGCCTCATATAAGAGTTCTGGATTGCTCCCTGCAATGTCTGCCCCAAGCTGGGATGAGGCAACAGCTTGGGAAAAGAATATCCCAGCTTCGGAAGAGGATATCCCAATCAGAAGGGATGCCTGGTTCTGCCTACAGGTATAACAAGGCTGTCCTGCTGGAGGAAGAAAAGAATAGGGGATTTTTCTGCTGCTGCAGATTTTCTTGTTGCTATTTTTGAAGCAGGAAGCAGCAAGCCACATAGAAACTACTAGCACTGAGGGGTTAAGGAACACTTTAACTCAGTGACATACCAAGCTATAATTCCTAGGGATTACTATAAATAAACAGGGTGACGACAAAATGGATGGACAGAGCTCAGGTTGAGATGAGAAAGCATGTAAGAGCCCAGCATCAGCAGAGTGGGGACAAACTCTGCTGTGCACAGTCTTTGAGCCTCCAGGGGGTCTATCCAAAGGCATCAGTCCCAGGCCTCACACATTATGTTGGTGATCCCAGGCAGTGGTGTTCAGGACACAGATTGTACCAGCTGAGCTCGAATTATACTGGCCAGTTGGCACAGGTCCACAATAGCCCTGAACTGAGACTGAACTTCTGGGTCAGGAATAATCCTGTCAGATCCATTGAGAGTGGGAGCATCAGGGATGGGTGCTGCCTTTTTACAGGTGAATGCTCGGCCCTTGGCACACTGATCATAGCAGAACCCCATAACTAAAACACAAATAAATTTGTAAATTAAAGCAATGGAGGAATATTGCAATTATTCCCCAACGCAACACTTCAAGAACAGGAAATTCACAGTGAAGTCTCAAAAAGCTGTGGGAAACCCCACAGCTCCAGTACACTGCACAGCAATCTCTGTATCAGCAATAATTGTAATTGGGGCAAATTACCCTGGGTGGTGTGACAAGACTGAATGGGCTTGGAATCTGTCCTAGTCAGGTTTCTCCTTGGGGATGGCACTCCAGGGCAGTTGTCAAATACATACAGTATCACATTCCTGACCCAGAGCACCCCGACTGAAGTCAAGCATTCAGCATTGAGGGGAGGCACCACAAATATACTGGGTGTCACAGGACTGCAAATACTGCCTGGTACAAACAGAGGCAAACCTGGTCTGCTTCTATGTTACTCCAGAAATGGGAGATGATGAAAGCACAGGCCAAAGACAAGCAGGCCCATGGTAAACCTAGATTCACTCTAAAACCAGGGGTGTCACAGTAAGGACTATAGGGGATGCCCATCTGCCCCAGATGAGCAATGGCTGATGCACTGTTTTATCATATGGAGCCGTGCAACACATGAAGCATCAAGGGAGACACTGCACAGTGTCTGGACATCAGAGCCAGAACAGGGTCATGGGACATGTGCAGGAAGGTGACACACCTCTCCACTGCATGAGAAAAAAGAGCTGGTGTACTGCATCAGACCAGAAGTCCAGCTAGCCCAGTATTCTTTATTGTAAAGAGACATGAGTAAGTACATAAGAAAGAGTCAAAACAGAGCAAACACAAATAATACTTTCCCTTAATACTGTCATAGCCTACAAATTCTTTCATCTCAGTGACTATCTAAGCTGGACAGTATTCCTATGTGTTTAGTAGGCATTAATGGATTTCCCTTTCCTGTGTTTTTCTGACCTACACTTAAACCCATGTACTCTTTTAGCACAACAAACAAACAAAATTGTCACACACCTGCTGCAAGGCATACCACTGCCTTTGTTTGATTTGTTCTTCGTACTACTACCTTCACTGAATACCTCGTAGTTTTTGACTGGAGAAGAATGGAGAGGAAACATTATTCCATCCTGTCCATGATGTTGAAAGCAAGACATACCTTCACCCCAGGATCCCTGCTGGTTCCAAAGTGAGCCACAATCAGATCAACAGCAGTGTTAATTGCCTTCACCAAACCTAGAAGAAAGAACGGGTCAGAGAGGTGCTTGAGGGGCTTCTAGGACCTACCTGACTGAACACTTCATGAAGAAATCAGACAAGGGCATTTCAAGCTCATGTCAGTGCATGTGTCCTCTCTGCCAAAACCACAGAATTCCTCCGAACTCCACACCAAACCTTTCCCTGCTGGTTCTAATACTCACCTATAAGCCTGTCAGTAGGACAAACTTTAGAAGTGGCTGAAGCATAAGAGAACTTGTCAGTATTCCCACGCCATCCCTTGAGGGAGCAGAGATGTGATCTGAGGCAATGAGTCTTTTGCTGCTTTGATCCTACATGATGACAAGGCAGTAGCCATGCATTCGGCAAATGATCTAATGATTTACACTAACAAGCCAGCAGTTGGCGTTCTGACATTTGCATCAGTATGATGCAAGAACAGAAGTGGAACAGAGGGGAAACCTGCAACAAGGTAATCACGAACACATAGCTGACAAAGGCATGGGAACCCTTCTACATATCCCTTGACTCCGAAATGTTATTGTTTCAGCTGTTAACAACCCAGACCCTAAATGTGCCTCTAAGCATGGGTCTCATCACAGTCATATCTTGTCCTGCTTTGGAATCCCTTCTTCTACCCCTTTATATAAACAATTTACCACACAGATCCCAACAGGCCTTTTGCCTAAATTACAAAATCTCAGGCTAGCACATCTGTAACAAGTCTACCCTGCAACAAGTCTGTGACAAGCATACTGAGTCAGGGGTGGCAGTATGCCCTGCCTTAGGGTCATAATTCTGAGCCTGCCTGTTCTCTCTGCCCTTTCTTTAGACTTAAGATCCTTTCTAATCATACTTCCCGGTACAAGCAGTTCAAACATACTCCATGGCACACTGCATGGTGCAGAGAACACAAGAATCTGCCATGGAAACAGTCATCAGTCCAAAGGGACTTGTAGTTACAATGCTACAGCAGAGAAAGGAATCATTATGTCTACAGAGATGAGACAGAGAGAAGCACTGTTCGCCTTATGCTGTGGTATGCCACACTGTTGTCCATGAGAGATGCAGGGACTCACCCTTCTTCTGCAGCAAGTCAATGGAGATTGATTCTGTGTTGCCATCTGGGGAAAGGCAGAACTCAGCAGGGGGTTTCTCTGCCAGTGAGAAGTAGTCAGGGAAGAAGTCAGTGCAGGTAAACTGGAGTTGCCTCATAGACTGTCCTGCAGTGCCAAGACACAGGGGAGAAGTATTAGCCCCAAGCTCTTACATCAAAGTCTTTCCCACGTTGTTTGCTTTTCCCAGAAGCAACCTGCACTAGCAGCAGTCTTCATCCCAGCCTGTCCAAGGCTGGGACAGCAAGGCTATGAGCTTGTTATTTTCTTAGCAATAGTTTGCAATGTGAACCTGTACAGTTCAAACACACAGCCCACCCAACACCTACGTTCAGCTTAACTGGGGGTCCTTGGGGACTGGAAGATGCTGTGGGAGCTTCACCCTCAATAAGTGCCAAGGGAAACCTTGCTACACTAGGATCTCAGGGCTGCTCACTTTCCCCTTCAATTCAGACCAGAACTAGACCTGGCTGCTCTTAGCTCATGGAGAAGGAAGGCTCTACACAGATTTTACCCACTAGTGAGGCAATCTTCACCTTCCTCTTTTATGTCTCAGCAGATGCATCACCCTCCCTCTTGGAGCAGGCAAAGAAGTGAAGCCAGACTGAATCTCAGCCCCAAGGGAGACTGGACCTGAACCCCAAGGTCACCTCCCAAGATCCCCCAGCAGCAATGTGGTGCGCACCGTTCAGCTTGCAGTGGAAATGGCTGGTGTTAAGAGTGCCAGGGAGCTCAAAGATAGGGTTCCCCTGGTTCAGCTGAGGCTCTTGCTGCCTCCTGTCTAGGCTGCCTGCTAAGCTAGGCAGCCCTGAAATGCAGTCCAGACCCAGGGGATTCCTCCGCCTGTACTCCCGCCACTTCAGTGCTTGGGGAGAGAGGTGGTTCACTAGGATGCAGCAGGCAGTAAGCATCACACAGGAGGATGTGAGCACATGAAGGCAAAATGGGGAGAGAGAAGATGAGAAAGAGGAAGGACAGAGAAAGAGAGACAGCAGATTAGTTAAAAGTCTGGCAGCATTTCAGGACATTAGCACATATACATGGAGGGAGGCCACAGTCTAGAGGAGCAGGGCAGGAGCCTGGGTGGCCTCTTGGCTGTGGTCATAGAGGGAGAACGTTTGCAAGCACTTGGCACAGGGTGCTGTAAGGTCAGTAGCTCCATGCTACTCTCTCCAGAGACACAATGTAGGAGTCGGGATTGAAGGGACATACTATTAGCATATGCATTTCTTTCACAAGCAAGGTGATGGTAGGGGCTGTTTGGCACTGCAGCACCCAGGTGCAATTTTTCCCCAGGCTGTGACTGTGAGAGGTTGATACTATAGGGAGTAGCCGTAGCCACAGGGAGCTGGAGATGTTCCACAGTAGCACATCCTGGTGGATGGGTACCTACCATTGAGAGGCCGTATTCCTTTGCTGGCTAGGGGACCAGAGCTGCTGGTCTCACTGCCACTTCTCCAGCGGGGATCTGCACGGCTTGCTACTCTGCTTACAGGCACACCACCCACTGAGAGGGGAGGGAGGGATCTACTGTGGAGCCGGTACTCAGAGAGTGGTGGGCTTGGCTCCAGCGATGCCTCCTTCTTGGGAACTGGCTTAGGGTTCTCATTTTGCCTTAGGACATCAGCTTTGGTGGCCTGGGAGGGCTGCATGGCACTGACAGCAGGGGAAGACCTCGTGGGAAGAAGGCTGGCAGAGATAGGACAGGACCTGCTCCTGGGGGGCTGATTCTCTCCACCTCTCTCTGTGGTGGGTGAGGAAGAGAAGTCTCCACTTTGAAAGAAAGGCACGTTGCATCCCACAGGAGAGTAACTGCCCAGGGGGGATGGACGGGTTGTCTCAGGGGCAGCCTTCTTAATGCAACCATCATTGCAGGAGGCAGCTCCATCTGCTGAACGCTGGGTCAGGAGCATGCTGTGGGCTTGGCTCCCTGTCACCACTGCCTGCTCTGCTGAAGTGGCTGAGGCTGAGGACTGGGAATTGGAGGAGATCTGCTGGCTGGCAGCCCGGTTGCTGGACAAGCTGTAGAGCTGGGAAAGGCTGGAGGCAAAATGGCTGTGCAGGGCACGGGCCTTGGGTGGCTTGTTGAAATGGTGCTGGAAAACAAAGGGCTGGATGGGCAGGGTTGTGGGACGCTGGTCCTTGCTGTAGCGTACTATAGGCTTGCTCTCTGTGCCATCACCTTTGAGGAGAGAAAAAGGACAAATCATGAGGATGACCAGAGGGACAATCACCATCAGCCCAGCAGACTGCAAGTAAAAGGGAATGTGCTCTCAGCTGTAGAAGGAAAAGGATGAGCTAAAGTCCAGTGACACACACAGTGTGGTTCAAGTCTGTATTGGTTATACACCAGGGTGAAGACATGTGGCCACAAATGCAGACTTTCCAGCTGTTGATAACTGTCTGGAAGGGTAGAGTGCTGCACCAGGAGCTTATCTCTCCTGGTAGGGACAGTAGCTTCACATCCCTTCTGCATCCCTTGCTCTCATGACAGCACAAAGTCATGGTCCCACGCACTTGCCCTTGACCTGCCTTCACTCAGGCAGTAGCACAAACACATGGTCCAGCACACTATGGTACAGCAAGATTTCTTATGCCTAAGGACCGTTCCCTCCCACATGTGCTGAGAACTCACCAAGTCCCTGAAGAACTGAAGCATTATATGCAACAGCACCACAAATCTGCATCCTCCATGGCATTTGGTGCTGTCAGAAAGGCTGCTTGGTCCCTCTTCTCCCTCTTCTTTCTCCTGCAACTGTCACCCCTCTGAACACACAGCTTCCTTCAACTCCTGCCCGTACCAGACCTTAGCAGGATGCCCCCAAACAAATCAGAACCAGAGCAGAAACAGAAGAGAAAACCTGGAAAATGCTGGTCCACTCCAGCAAATAATGGAGTAGCTTTTAGCAGGGCTTTTTTCCCCAAGGCCAATATCTGTCCCACACCTGCCACGGTAATAAACAACATGTTCTTCCTATCTCTAGCCAGAAATCTTGAGGGCATTAAATGGTGACAGTCAATTCCTTGGCATGTTAGGGGCTATCTACCACAGTCTAGTCAGATGCATTTTAGACAGGCTCCTACCTGTGAAGCAGCTACAAGAACTGTCTAGGGCAGAGACAGAGGTCTCCTGCCATGGTGGAGTAATGGCCACACCTTTGACAGGTCTGTCACACAGTTTCCTTACCAAGACAAGTGAAAGCAACATCAAGGTGGAAAGCAACTCAGGTATGACAGGCTTTTCTGCATAGGGATCTGTGAAAATTACCCTCCATCTACAATCCAATGCACTAGAAAGTATATGATCAGGATATTCCAACAGAGACACACAGCTCCTCTAATCTCTGCAGAAGTCATACAATAAGTCCCAGCAGAGACTGTGTGAGCTCCCTGACCTTGCATTGAAAAGAGACTGCTGGCTGTGCCTCTTCCCTTTCTACCGCTGTCCCATGTAGCTCCAAAAAAGAAAGGCTAAAAACTCCTCAGTGGCTCCCTTCCCATTATCTGCTGGGAACATTTCTCTGCTGAGCATCATCACACCTCTGCCTTAGGACCTAAAGTGAGTCTTACGGACTATGGGAGCACAACACTATTGTACTCCAAGCTGCACAGACCTTAAGTGCTAATGTCATGTCCTCCCTTATATGATATGAAAGGTTTGCAGAAAACTTCAAGAGGCTTTAGAAATACAAGGACAAGACACCTGCACTGATCTGGGTCTGAAATAAGCTAGCAGGGCTTTGTTCCAGAGAGTAGTAGAACAGGAAACAAACTTCACAAGCACTGGTCTCCCATCACCATGCAGGTTCCTCTGCTGCTTTTCTCATGTCACAAAGGGCAGCCTTTCTTTTTATTCCTCCATTACACTTATTTTGGATCCTTACTGTCTGCTAGGGTTTTAACATCTCTTTGTCTGTGGCCACTGGCAGTGCCACCTGAGAAGGTGATATCTAGCTCTGTCAGCAGGGAGAGAAAGGGTTGCTCACCTGTCCCATGCCCACTGGGGGCCTTCTCACTGGTGGCCGTGTCTTTGGTGGAACACAAAGCCTGGCTGTCCCCAAAAGCTTGATTTAAACAGAAGCCCTCGCAGCTCCAGTTCAGGCCATGGATGAAGGGCATAGGTGGAAGACTCTGGCTGCGGCGAGCTCTTTCTTCAAGGAAGGTTGGACAATCCTGCTGTGTCTCAGGGATAGGGGAGAACTCCAAGGAGGAATCACCACTGGACCGGAGTGGTGGGGAAGTGCCATTCTTTTTCCGCCCTTTGGCCAGTTCAGCAAAAGACGTCACTCGCTTTGGGGGAGAACTCTGGATGGGTACTGCTGGACTTTCACTCAGCTTGACTGGACAGCTCACCATGCGCTCCAAGGAGCCCAGCCTTCCGCTGGGACTCCTGTCCAGGTTCTGATCATAGCTCCTGGAGCGCTGCCGGGTTGTGTTGAGGTTAGGTGGTGACACATTCACATAGACCTGACCCTCAATCATGTTCTGGGTAGATTCTTGCTTTGCCATCTCCTCACTGCACTCCACATTGCTTTCTTCTTGTTGCAGTTCAGGCCTTCTAAAAAGATAGTATTCAGTTGGCTGGGCTGGGCTACCTTTGGTATGGTCTTCTGAGCAGCTAGTTATGGAAGATCCTGCTGGGCTGGGAGAAGACTGGGAAGACAGGTCACATGTGACTAACTTGTAATAATTCTGAGTAGCCACAACAAGCCGTGCTTGGCTCTGGAAGCAAGCAGTGAGATCTGAGCTCTCCGAAGTGCAAGGCTCACAGTGGAGATGGTAGGAGTTGCAGTTAGCATCAAGGACAGGTGAGGAGGAGTGTTGACACCCACATACCTTCCCTGAACTCTCTTGGTGATGTGACTCGCAAGACATCTTGGATTCTGTGGGTGATGAATGCAAATCCAGATAAAAAGCTCCTGTGTCTGAGTGGCTGCAGAAGGAAGAGTCACAGGACAGGTTGGCTGAATTCAGGTTAGACCGAGACTGACCATTCGTTTTGCTGTAGAGAGCACTGAAGTTCACCAAGACCCCATCAGAGCTGTTGCAGGAAGAGTCACTGATGTAGCCCATCTGTTGGTCAATCACTTCAGACTGACTTGATGAACTGTAGCAGCGACAGTGCTGGAGCTCTGAGCTGGAACAGCTGCACATCCGACTTTGCAGGACATCCTGATTCCTCAGCAATTCACTCCTGTTCTGGTTCCACTCCTGGTCACCACCATCAAAGGAAAAGCTAGAGGAGCTGCCATGATGGCAGCTGCATTCATCCAGCTCCATGTGTTCTGAGATCTGGTGGCATCCGTTTGCGTTGTTCCTCTTCTGGATGTCATCACTGCTGATTTTATCCTCTTGCCCATCTACCACACCAGATCGGCTAGACATGTTCCAGGATTTCACAATGTGGTTGGAGCCATGGAGGTGGAAGGGGGGTAAGGGTAGCTCATGCAGATGAAAGGGAGGTTTGCCAGCCACAAGCGAGCTGTGAAGATGGAAAGATTTTTGACCCAAATCATCCCCAAAGATGCTGAGGTCTTCACCCTCACTCAGCAGGAAAGGGTTCTGCCGCTTACTGACACTAGGGACAATCAAATCCCTCGCTTTGCTTTCTTTGTTGTCTGAGGCCTCTGCTGAGGTTTCAGAGGTCTGGAAAAAGCTGCTGTACACTAAGGAGTCAGACTGTGAAAGGTCTCTGTCTGGAAGGGCAGAGGTCCGTGTGATGCTGAGCTCTGGCTGGCAGAAAGGGTTGGTCCTTTTGCTCACAGAGCAGCACTGTCTATCAGGGACCTGGCAATGCACCAGAGGAATGTGATGGACAATCAGCGTCTCACCAGTCAGTTTGGGTGGACTATCCATGGTGAGGAATGTTCTTCAGGATATCAGTTAAGCTAGTACTACCCATGGACAGGTAGGACTGCACATGAGAGGCAGAGAGGACACTTCTCATGAGGGAATTCAGATACCTAGAGAGAGACAAAAACACAAAGGAAGTTACATGTCAGGAAAGGCAGTAATTATTTAAAGCAGCCTTGGTTTGACTGAAGACCAGTCTGCTCCTTGTCAGCACAAGTACCCTACCTAGCACAAAGTCCTCAGTTGTCTTTCAGGGAAAGCATCACAATATGAGACAAACATTTTTCCCTCCCTGCAGAATTCTGGGGCAACATTTGTGCTCCCAGCTGACCCTTCTCAAAGTTATCTGATGTGAGTAACTGATTTCAGTCAAGTGGCCAAAGGGCTGCACAGGCTTTGGGCCAAACGAAGACCTCACTGAGGACAACACTGCAAGAAAACACACATTCAGCACAGGGTCTGAAGTGAAGTGCTGCACTCTGATAAGAGCAGTCCACCTTCTTGCACTGGATTAAATATCTTTGCCTCCCTTTAGACAACTTGAACTTTTCTTTAAGAATGAAAGACTTAACAGCACTGCAAGGCCTTGCAACACTAGAGGCACATAAGTCCAGGTAGAGACGAGAAAGCACGAACCGACTTGAAAAGTGAAATTACAACAACCATTCCTCTCCAAAGTTCAGGAGCACCCTTGAGGTCCTGAGCTCTTTTAATGATGCCAGTGGAGCATGTTAAATTATGCAACTACTTATGCACACAAGGGTCTCTCATGTGAAAAGGAGCAGATGACTTCAGTGAGGCCACGGGAGCCACTAGTAATGGTTAAATAGGTCCCATAGAGCACATTACATTCTGCCGATCTTTTAACCTGTTTCGTCATGTGGTCCAGGGTGCCTGGTTCACAGTTCTCTGACATTCTGCCACATTATTGCGGATGCTCCACCCCTGGAATTGCTCAAGGCCAGGCTGGATGAGGCTTTAAGCACCTGGCTTAGTGGAAGGTGTTCCTGCCCGTTGCAGGGGGTTGGAACTGATGAATGATCTTTAAGGTCCCTTCCAACGCAAACCATTCTATGATCCTATGATTATCTGTGGCACTTATTTGCTTGTCTTATACTTGCTACACTTCACAACAGTAAGACTGCCAAAGCCCACAGTCCTAGAAGCTCTATAGGCAGGGCATGAAGATCCTCAGTCTCTCAGTGTTCAGTAAACAACAGCTTCTCATAAAGCTAGAGGAAGTTGTTCACTAGCATTTGACATAGGTGAGCAGAAATGATATTCCACCTTCCCCTTGCCAGCTTGCAGGCACCTCCAGGACAGTCTGAAGGGGGTTTCTCTCTTGCCCTCCCTTCTACATGTCAGAGAAGACAACACAGAAGAGCATGGGGTGGCAGAAGAGGGAGAAACCACAAAAGACAATAGTGATCCAGGATGCTCCTGAGATGTTAGAACATTATCTAGTGCTCCCACAGACTCACCACTTGTTCTGAAAACCCTGGCCCCAACAACCTTGTTCAGCAATCCGCATTCCATATCTCTTTTAGGCATCCCCAATGCTCATAGCACCCTGACATCGTACACTGTGATTCTGCTCTGGACTCCCAGGACCTTGGGATCTGCTGCCACCACTGACCTTCAGATTCCAGAAAGTGGCACTCACAGTGTCTGTCTTTGCCTACCTTATCCCAGCATTTGTGACTATAGCATGATACGGGTTTGGGAGCAAAGCTGGAAAGGCACATATGAGCCTAGAAGGGGAATAAAAAATGTGGGATAAGCTAGAACAACAGTGTAAGCAATGAGACAGCTTCACAGAAATATCAGGAACTTCAGTTCTTTCAGCTTCATGGTGTAACAATAGCAATTAAAAATGCTAAAAAAAATGATCAAAAGTACTTTCCTCCCATGCACAGTAGTGCTTCTCAAGAAACAGGATGATGCTGGCAGGAAAAAAAAATACATAGATGGAAATGGACCTAGTGTTTACAGTAAACACCCAATGATGTAAAAGTTAGTGTTACAAAAGTAAATGTTAACCAGTGTTAGTGAACAGACAAGTCTTCTGGTAGACCCTACCAGAAATCATCAGGACACCTACATGAGAGGCACAATCGTTCTCATGTCTGTTTCTGTTAGGATTTTTCACCTAGGACTAGGGTGAAAGGAATGAGTCTGTACTCAGCGTAGTTCCTGCAGTGAGATCTCTTATAGCAAAGATTCCCAAGATCACATTGTTCAACAACCACTACAGGTAAGAGATGCTTCTGACTCTGTGCCTAGCACACACATATGCTGAAAGTGCTTAGGTCACATCTCCCCATAAGGATTTGCTGTATTTTGAGTGTTGCCACAATGCAACCACTTGAAAAGTACCATTTTGAGGATACAGACTGTGATGACAGCATAGTTCACTGAGGAAGCTCTGGGTTTCTGCTGCCTCTGGGTTATGGCACCAGCACCAGCACTGATCTACTGACAAACTCTGCAGAGCAACACACACTTCATGTTGGTGCAGAAGCTGCTGTGGGAGGACAAGGCTTACACAGGCACACTTTGACATTTGACAGCAAAATGTCAAGAAAGCGGACACAGTAATTTCCCAGTTGTCTCTCCGGAGTTCTGGCTGCAACATGCAACTCTGCCTAGCTATTTGATTTCACCAGCAGGCACAGGTTCTCCAGGTGAACTGTCATTCACTGGCTGTCACAGGTGCCACAACAGATGGATGCACACTCTGCCTGCACCCACAGCCTGCTCCCAGCACAAGGCTCTAAGGTTCAATGTCACAGGAGGCATGCAGCCAGCTCCTGCCAGGAGCCATCCTTACAGCTTCCCCAGGGATATGTATGAGTTTTTTTGTGCCCCAGATACCCTCCCTTTCTCCCCCTGGGACACCTCTCCTGGCTTCTGCCTGGCTTTGGGATGCAGGGAGGTTAGCAATGGCACCACCAGCATGGAGATTATTCAGCTCTCAACACCAGAGCATCCTCCCTGGGTGTACTACTCTTGACTCTACCTCCTTGACTTTGCAAGACCTAAAAGGATTTTCCCTCTTCCTGTTCAGGGTCTAGTAGGCTGGGACTCACACTGAGGCATAAAATCTAGCAAGTAGAGTTGTTTCAGATTCTGCTAGCTTTGATCTTTACTGTAAAGTTGTCACAGCCTTTTGCAAGGGGGAGTTTCCAGATATGGATAGGCAGTCTGTACCTGAACACTCTTTGCCAGATCAATTAATTCTTCTTATTTATCATTTGTTTTAACACCAGCTCACAGTGCATTGAATGTTGCTCAATCCTATTCATACAACAGCAAACACGGCTTCCAGCAATGATACCTGCCCAGAAAAGTGTGTTGTGCTGGTAGAGGGCAGGGAGGCTCACAGGGAGCACCCTGATTCCAGACAAATCAGTACAACAGCCATTTTATTTGAAAATGTCAAAATTCATTGCTTTCTCCATGCTGACATCATCTGCTGCTGTATGGGAGATATAGGTTGTTTATTCAGTCAGCTCTTTCTTAAGGTGCTAAGGGTTACTTGCAGAAAGAGAGAGCCAGACTTTTCATTACCTCTGGAGGCTTCACTCCAGACAAGATAATATAAACCAGAGAAGGATGGCTTTTTGTGAGACACCTATGGTGTGGTGTGGAATTGCTTATCACTGTATATTTACATGACAAAAACTCTTTAGCTGCAGCAAAGCTCTAGGTAAGTAGAAGGAGTTGGGCACTGAGCAACAAAAGACGGTTTGGCACCGAACAGGGAAACAGGGTTCAACACAGAGCGACACAAGTTTCCTCATAAAATGTAATGCAATACTGGGAGAGACATTCAGAGATTTAAAAATAAATCTAATTGAAATACAAAAAGATTGCATATGCAGAATGGAGGAGGAAGAGGCAGGAACAAGATCATCAGAACTGTCAGCTGGAGGCAATGCTGTTTTTCTGGAAGCCTTCTTTTCTGAACAGGTTACTGTTTCTACAAATCTCAGCCACTTCATCTATGAAACTGAATGCTCAATGGAAGTCTTTAAATATGAGAATTCTTTCTGCCTCTTTCTGAACAGCTATGGTTTCACTGTCATCATCATATTCCTCAGATGGACCAAGAAGTGTCATATGATGCAAGAGTGAAAGATGGAAAAAGAGGACGAAAAGCTAGGCATTCAGTTTCTTAGATGAACCAGCAAAAATCCCTTTAGTATTAGAGCTGCTTGTTCTTTGAGGATTGTTCCATGCGAATCCCTGACTCCTGACAGAATTCCTGACAGAACATATACATTAACACACCTGAAAAAACCACACTGCTTTATAAAACAAGCACCAGTAGAAACACTACAAATAGCAATGGTTTGCATGATCTTGCAGCCAGGAGCACAATAGACAGACCTCCTCTTTGCTCCACAGGGAGACAGTTTACTCCCTCTAAGTCTACCTCTAGGCAAAAGGGCTGAGAGATGAATCCAAATGGAAAGCCACTCTTCAGACATCACTGGGGATCTCAGGGCTCACTTGTTCCAGCACCAGCTTCCAGGATCTCAGTAACACAGTTTGTCCCTGCCCAAGCTCTGTCACTTCAAAAGCTGCCTGCAGTACTGAATGGTTTAAAAAAAAGCTTAACAGAAAAACTCCAGGAAGCTGGAGAGCACTCAGTGATCAGCATCAGTGGGGAGGATGGGGCAAGGATCACAGGATGAGTGGCCTGGGGACAGGTCTGAACCATAAGGGTGAGTAAGAAGAGGGTGGAAGTGGGAATGCCCGTAAGCTGTAGGATGGGACTAGGTAGTGGTGATTGTTTGGACATCTCGCCAGCTAGTTATTTCTCAACAGTTAAAATATCTCTGCCAAACTCATGCTTTCATTAAATGCTTTAGTAAATCATCCAGCACGTTCAACAAAAGAAGAGGTGTAAAAGGAAATACTAGTTGTCTGATTCATCCTAAACCTGGAGCTCTCCTTCCCTGCCTCAGGGAAGAGGGATAGTAACAAAGGTGGTCTGCCTAGTCCTAGGGTGACTAATCCAGCACTCAATGTTTAAAGGGGGCTCCAGCAAGGTAGAAAGACTAAATACTTAGTAAATTTCTGTCTCAGCTAGAGCTGGTTCTTCCTGTGGTGCTAAGCAAACAATTATTCCTGAAAAGACCACTTCCCTTTTCTTTCTACAACATGGTGCTGCCCAGGCTTCTTCCAGCTGTATCCAGGATAGCCTAACTAAGCCTATGATTAATGTGCCATTACATTATAGCACTATATAGGATTATGATATGTTCAAAATGGAAACCACAGTACATGATGATCAATCACGGTCCTGGAACTTGGAGCAGCCAGGAGCTACGCAGGTCAGGGGTGAGGAACTTGCCAGCAGAGATCAGAGAGCACGTGAGGTGAAAATAAGTAATAGGTAGTATGTGTATTCCTGCCGATGACACACACTGCATGAAGCAGGTACTTCCTCCCAGTCAGAGGAAATAGAAGCCCCATCTGCTTTGGGCATTTTGAGTTACATAAGGCATCAGAAATAGTTCAAGCAGCTGATCTCTACCAGCTAACACAGGAGCTGGACAGTGACTGAACCAGTTTTTCCCTTTTCTGTGCTCTCTTGCTCCATGACTCATCATCTGGCATGTGGCAGCAGCCACTTATAGGTTGTGACTCACGAGCATCCACAGAGGTGATCTAGGCTGGAATCTGCTCCTCCTTCTCCCCAGTGTCCATCCTCTGCCCCAGCCCCCATCACATATGCTCCTAGTTAATAAATGAAAATCCACAGAAGAGAAAAATCAGGACTCTGACGTTTCTAGCTGTTAATATCACACCAAAAATTGCTGTTAAATTAAACTTAAGACACAGTAAATCCTTTTTTGTCACAGACTCTAGTGACAGCAGCAGCAGAAGGAGGCACTACATTTCTACAGCACCTTTTCTCCCGAGCTCTCTGAAAGCATATGGAAGATCTTACAAGAGCAGAAATTACACAACACCTTTCTGAAATACAGATCTGCCTGGGTGCTGGATCCTGTTTGCTGCAGGGTTCCAAGAGCACTCAAGAACCCATGCAGAAAGAAAAAAAAATCCTATTTGCAAATTAAATTGCTGGGTAGAATCACTAGCTGAAGATGCCAGGCTTAACTCATCCTTAATTGCACAGTTTTGGTCAGGGCTTAGTTATGAAGCAGGGCTGCCAGTCAGCTACCTTGTGAACATGATCCTTTTACAGACTTGCCCAACTGAGAACCCTAGGAGTTGAGCAATGATGAAAACAAAACAGCAGTTGTGAGCAAACCCGAGTCAAGCAGCAGAAAGTGTGTACTGAAGACTCTCCCATCAATTTCTATGCCTAGAAGCTGTGAGCTCAAAGCTCTCCACCACAACAGACCCAGGGGGGCAGGGAATAAAGTCTTCTGCTGAGGAAGTTAGACAACAAAGTCAGTGCAGCTTTGTCAATAAAAGCTGGCTCTCTGACCTATGGCTACAGGCATGCAAGACGGCAAGGCTTCTCACAAAGTCTGTTATATGGCTACACGGAATGATGAATGAGCAGCTGTTCTAGCTCAGATGTGCACTGCAGGGGCGAAGGCTCATATTATAGGAAAAGGTGGAGAGGGCACAGATGCTTCCTATGGATGAAGGTATTCTCAACAGCATTGGAGACTTCAGGGTCTGCTGGGGATCTGTAGCGCTTCTAGAAACACTATGCTTTGGAAAGACCTCTCAATGAAAGGTCATGAATCACTTCCACTAGGTTCTCTGGACTTTCCTCCTCAACATTTACTGCAATCTGGCTTCAGACAACTTGGTGTTGCCCAAAGCATGGCAAAGAAGAGGGTCTGCTTATCCAAGGCTTATGGGTGGATAATTTCAGAAGCAAGTTTCATCTGCACAAAGAAAAAACACTTGAGGACAGCTCCACCTCAAGTAGTCCTAGATCCTCTACCACCCTCATGATGTGAGGAAAAGAGCCAAACTAAGCCCTAATAAAAGGGACAAAGGTCTGTCTTCACAGTGAATAAGGTCTCGCTGCCATGCAAGTCAGCATGTGCACACAGATTTGTGCTGCTCCACAGCTGCATAGCTTCACTATTGCTTCCTCTCTATCCAGATTAAAACTTGCATTGCAGTTCTGTCCAGACCACGCATTGTTGGAATCACAGCTGCAAAACAATCCTGAACACACCCTGCAAGGCAAACACATCAGAGACCACCTGAGAAAGCTTGACAAATAAGGAATTCAGTTTTAAGATAGATCAGTTAAAGAGGTTGTAAAATCATGTTTACTGTCTGTTCAGCCCAGAGCTCCACATAGGAATCACTCACTATCAAGTGAAAACCAAACATTTGTGGGATGGCAGATTGCAAATGTGCAACTCCATGTAGCCACACAGCAAAAGTCGAACAGGCAGCAAAGGTGGCTGCGTGAGAGCTAAGTAAGAAATAACTGAAGTATTAGAAACCACCATAAATAAAGCAGCTATAGATGTCAAAAAGCCCTAGCAGGATTATTTTCATACTTGAACACAGTGGTGGTGCAATGGTCTCCTACAAGGACTAGGTAGCCATATCACAATGAACTGCAGGAACAATGAACTGCAGGAACTGCAGGGCACCTCATAAATCATTACTGACCTTCTCTAGACCGCTCATAATTTCATATTGCAAGCCCTACAGTTTCTCATCTAATACAAATAATTCCCATTTTTTCAGTCTCTCCTCTTACAAGAGTTTTCTAGGACTTTGTGTGGTTCCCTGGGCAGTTTCTTAGTTCCCTCCAACTCTGAAGTCATGCTTCTGAGCTGGGGTGACTCATTGTACACAGTTTCCCGATCAACAATGGAATATCCTCTGCTTTCTGTATCAGCATTAGAAGACTGTACCATAATTTCCATTCCATTTCTTATGTATGACATCCAGGTTTTTTTTGCAGTTTAATGACATCAGTTTAATAAGTTTGAATCAATTTAATCTATTTAATCAGTTCAATGATTTGAAACCTGACAAGGTGTACTTTTGTGACTATCTTCTGTCACACATATTTGCATAACTTATCATCAAGCTCAAAAAAATTAAAAGTATAAAACAAGATTAGCCTAGAAGAAACCAAAGGATTTTTTATATATATCTGTCCTCTGAAGAAAGGAGTTTCTCTTCCCTGTCTGTGGAGTCTGGTTTTGCAGGGTCTTGCTCCCCCAGGTCACACAAATTCTTGGTGTACATTTGTGGGGAGAGGTTTCTTATGTCCCTATGTAAATTATTTTTGTGGTCCCACATGAGATAAGAGAGTCTTCAATGTTTGACTAAGGTCTGGGCCAAAAGGTATTTCCCTGGTGAATTTACCTCATTAAATCAGTAACCTCTGGTGGCTTGCCTCCATGAAAACAGATTCCCCTTCTGTTTTGATGGGCAAGTCAAGACATTGTTGTGGTTTTTCTTTTCAACCTCAACTTCTGCCAAGGCGAAAGCAGACAACAAGTCAGTAGACCAAAATATTTGCTGTCAAACATGCTCTACTATAGAGGGCAATCACTCTTCAGTGCCTCTAGGGAAAATACAAATGCATTGCTTCAATTTGGGATGTTTCTCCACCATGCAGTACCAAATAACATCAGCAGCACAAAGCCTGGGGCATGTCAACGTTATGGAGATAGAGGCATTCTTTAGCACCTCTGAAGCTTGTGCAAAGTCCCCAGCAGATGCACAGGTAAGAGAAACCTCGATGGATCCACTGCTATCAGTGTCTCAAAAAGATATGGCTAAACATAAACTGAATGACACATTACTCCAGCATTGCCACCTTTGTGCATTAAGCACCCTCATGCCATTGCCTGTTGGTGCTGGGACTTAGCTGTTTCTGGTAGTTCCTCCTCTCCTCCTCTGTTTTTGTGCCATGAACTGGGTAGCCCTACTACACTAGGGTCTGGAAACTTCTTGGGATGTCTCAGATCCCCCTGTACTCCACACAGTCTGACATTTCCCCAACCCAGTCCTCCTACAGAAAAAGCTAGTCTAAGAGGAAACGGGGAAAGGAAACACATGTGAACAAAAGGCTATCAGGCTTACTGTAATAAGAAGTGGTCACCACCTTCAGTGTGGTTTATAAATATAGCAATTATAAATAGCAAGTGCGTGCAGAAATGAAAATGAAGCATATGACAAGAACAAGAAGGCAGAAGGAGACATCTGCGTAAGGCAGACGCTCTCCTCAATGGTCATTTCAAGCACTATGACCTGCAGCTGGAGAATAGTCTCAGCAGTAGGTTAAGTTAGGTACCTCTATCTGCGAACAAGAGAATGCAGCTTGTTGAGAGCAGAAAATGGCTAGGTGCAGATGCATGCTGAAATCCTCTTGCTGTTCTTCCGAAGGATCATGCTACAATCACTGGTCACAAAAAGTCGCATTTAGGCAAGAAATCCCTTAGAAGTCACTACAACAACTCACATACTAAGAAGTGGTGAAAAAGAGGTCAATCTGAGTAAGACAAACCCCTTGGCAGATCTGGCATTCCAAGTATTGATCATCAATATGAATTAGGCAAAGCCAAGAAAGGTAACACTGTATGGGTCAACAGTATCTTGGGATCAGAGATATGAATTATTTATACCTCCCAGTGAACCTTCTCAAATGTGGGCTTATGACTCTGCCACCTGTACTACTTGAAAAGGTCTGAGGGTGGGACTACAGGGAAAAATGCTGTGTAAGTGGACACTGGAACTGTGTCATTCTCCATGCTGAGAAGGAGATCTGTAAGGACAGCTATGCTATCTGAGCTTAGGCAGAAGACAAAAGACAAGACAATGCAGCATGAGGCACATGTCCCTTTTCCTCTCCATGGGAATCCTGGAAAGGAACTAAAAGAAGGTGGCCTGCTAAACAATTCAAGTGGACTGGACCTACTAGGCGAAAGGAGGCTAAGTAAGCATGTGGTTGATCCTGCACCAATGCAGACAGAGCAGAACAGAGAAGAGCCTGCCCACTGAAAGCATTTAGGTCACACTTTTCCAGAAGTGATGGCAGCTGAAGATAACTCACAAAGAATAAGGTGCAGTTCTGGAGTTACAGTGATGAGATTCGTCCTATAGGGAGCAAGGACTCCCTCTCCCTGAAAAGTAACACCTGAAGAAGCCATTCCCTGAGAGTCAGAAGGAGTGGAGAGAGATAATCTAACTGTTGCTGAACTGAGTCTGTTAGCCAACACTCAAGAGCACAGATTTTCCCCAGTGCTGAATGCATCATAGTTCAGCAATTTATCAGCTCAATCCTCACATCACAACTTGAGCTCTTACAAGAAACTAATTTTTCTGCAACTGTATGCAAGCTTTTTCTGGCAGTGGTATGCAGGAGAACTCCTGAGCATTTGGTCAGAGCTTGCATGGTTAAGTAGGGATGTGCTGGGCAAACTGAAGTGGAAGAAAAGAGTCTACAGGTCATGGAAGGAGGGGTTGGACACATGGGAAGAGTACAAGACTGTTGTCAGAGGCTGTAGGGAGGCAACTAGGAAAGCTAAGGCCTCTCTGGAATTAAACCTTGAAAGGGAGGTCAAGGACAATAGGAAGGGCTTCCTCAAATACATTGCCTGAAAAACTAATACTAGAGACAATGTAGGCCCCCTGCTGAATGAGGTGGGTGCCTTGGTGACAGATGATACAAAGAAGGTGGAGTTACTGAATGCCTTCTTTGTCTATACTGTTAAGAGACTGTCCTCAGGAGCCTCAGACCCCTGAGCCCCCAGATGATGTTAGGATACTGGAGGAGTTTTCCTTAGTTGAGGAGGACCGGGTTAGGGAGCAGCTAAGCCATCTGGACATCAGTAGATCCATGGGACCTGATGGGATGCATCCGCGGACGTTGAGGGAGCTGTCAGAGGTCATTGCCAGGCCACTCTCTTATCATCTCCATTATCTTTGGTAAGTCCTGGGGGAATAGGAGAGGTGGCTGGGGACTGGAGGAAGGCAAAGCTCACTCCACTGTTCAAAAAGGGTGGAGTGGCTGACACACCAGAGCATTCTGCTGCCATTCAGTGTGACTTAGACAGGCTGGAGAGTTGGTCAGAGAGAAATTAAATGAAATTCAATGAGGCCAAGTGTTGAGTTTTGCACCTGGGAAGGAACAACCCCATGGATCAGGATCGGCTGGGGACTGACCAGGTGGAGAGCAGTGAAGGGGAAAGGGATATGGGGGTCCTGGTAGATGAAAGGATGCCCATGAGCCAGCAGTATGCTCTCGTGGCCAGCAGGGCCAATGGGATTCTGGGGTGGATTAGAAGGGGTGTGGCTAGTACGTAAAGAGAGGTTTTTCTCCCCCTTTACCCTGGTGAGGCC
>VWZX01010983.1:53381-110068 GCA_013399015.1 Galbula dea | reverse complement strand
GGGGGTTGGACTAGATGATCTTTTGAGGTCCCTTCCAACTCCTAACATTCTGTGATTCTGTGATTCTGCGATATATGCTCAGATGAGTCTCCTGCATATCTGGGAACCACAACAAAGTCAGAATCTCTCAGCCTAGTACCCATCCCTTGTTCATGTGTTGTACTCTTCCCCAAGAACAGAGCATGGTCTTGTCTGAGAAATCTTGGGTCTGAGGGAAGTGTTAGGTGAAAATCTGCTGCATATTTGCAAAGGTATTTCCTACTGGCTCTATTTTTTTCCTGTAACACCCAGAGAAGAAAGTCTTCCCTTGCCAGAAGGAACTACTAGCTTTCCTGATTGTAAGGGTCTGTGCCTCTGGCCCAAAAATCACAACAACAGAGCAGTGACACTTTCTCTCTACTTACAGAGAGCATCTTGTGCTAGATCAGAAAGAGAGAGTTTGGTGATAGTGCCAGTTTCCCATCACTTGCCAAGTGTCAGTACAAATCATTGTTACTATCACATAAATATTTATTATTTATCAGTTAAAGGTACTTCCAGCTGCACACCCTCAGCACTGCACAAAGACCAACACATGGTCTCCTTCTCAGGAGTTCAAAACCAGAGGGTGAGCCTGAGCCAGAATTTGCCATCATCTACATTAGGGCCACACACCAACATTACAGCTCAGAATTCTGTCTCCCTCCCATTTAGAACTGGTAACAACTGCAGCCCTTTTGTGGTTTGGTTTATTTTTTTGTTTGTTTGATTGGTGGTTTTTGTTTTGGTTTGGTTTTTTGTTTGTTGGTTTGTTTTTGTTTGGGTTTGTTTTTTTAATATCTGCTGATATAATCACCAGCAGCCTTGCCCAGTAAGAAAGAAAAAAACCTCCACATGACCCTGAAGCTGCAACACAACTGTGGTGAGGAGAGGAAGAGTTTGTGGATGTACCTGGTCTTGTACTCATATTAGCAGGTATCTTTGACCCACTTCTTTCTTATTAAAATAATTTTCATCAGGAGAGAAAACTGCAGCAGAACCAGGGACTAGAGCCATTTTGACAGCCTGTTTCTTTCTCTTTGGAGAGTAACCAACTTTCAAATGAGTGCTAGGGCATGCAGGGAACCAGATAACACAACAAATCCCTGCTCAGACTAGTTACCAACACAGCTGTCATTGATCATTGCTATGGATTTCAACCCTTGCCAGCCAAGATCGCTCAGGTCCTTCAAGCATTATCCTACAGCCTTTTGCATAGCTCTGGAATGGGTTGAAATTCTAGCTTCTTCAGACTTCCAGACTGTACTGCCAGAGGCAGTTTATCCATACCAGGACCCTTCCCCTGAAGTACCACAGGCAGAAGACAAATGAGCTTCCCCATGACCAGTTGGATTTCAAAGGCTTCCACTAACATGGGGAAAAAATCCTCTTGTCCAGTACTGTCCTGCAATGCCACAGCTGGCAAGGAGGCACCTCCACCTTCGATCCCCTGTCCTGATCCTTCTACCCATCTGCACAGATTTCTGTATCTCTCACTTTTTGTCTGCTTTTCATGGGTTTAACCAGCACTCAGGCCTGTCACAACCTTGCTACTGAGAGGAGTTACAGCCCAGCATATACAGTATAGACATGTCTTTGGACTGAGTATCTCAAGCTGACCTAGTTTATATTAAACAGAAGAGTAAATAGCAAACAGCTCTGTAATGAAACCTTTTTTAATTTTTAAAGAGTAGATCTCTGGCTTATCAAGGAAAACAGTTATAAAGTGAATGAGAACAAAGAGCCTGGGGAAGTATTGCAGAAAATACTTTGGAACCATCAAGCAAGGTAAGGGAATTAGAAAAGCAGGACTCCTGACTAACCTTAATGAATAACCAGACCAAGAAGGATCTTAATGGCAAGCAAAACAGCATCTTTGGTGCTGTTTTGGTAAGAAGAAGAATATTGAAGCCACAGCAACAACAGGTTAGACAATAAATGGTGTGACTATGGAGTCATGGTGTGACTATGGAGTTGTCCTGTGCCTAAACAGGAGCTGGACTAGATGATCCTAATGGGTCCCTTCCAACTCTGGCTATTCTGTGATTCTATGAATGCAGAGGAAAAATGGTGTAGAAAAGAAATTAAGCTTTTGAAGTAGAAAAAAATTCAAGATGGATGCAATCAAGTCAGAGGGACAAGATATTCTTGATCCCAGAACAATGAAATAATAGTTGCATGACTGCAGCTGGAAACAGGGCTTTTGATAAAACTACCTGTGAAGAAATAGAGGAAGGGGGGGAAGCTGTGTGTTCAGTGTATAATAAAGGTAAAGTCTGTACTTGTTCTGAAAAAGGAAGAAAAGTAGCATTCATTAGATTTATCAATTTGCCTTTAGCACTAAATAAGGCTCTCAGAAAACATTGGAAAAGAATAGTAAGAGTGGGAAATAAATGAAAAATAAGGCAAAACACAACATGGGATTGCAAAAATGAGGCTACTGTCTGGCTATCAGGGATAATACCAGAGTGGTATCTTAACTCATCAGGAGCATCAGACCAGAAGAAAATGATCTCTGGGACAGAGAACTGATTCTTTGTCTTCTATCACAGCCCCAGACAACGGAGAGGAAGTAACAGAGCTGTGGGTAGGCTATTCCCATATCCACGGCATATTCTCCTAGGCTGCCTGCTCTTTCTGTAATGCAGGTCCAGGTCCTTTGGATCTAGAAATTCAGCTGCACTTTATCTCCAGAGTCAATGCAGTGAGGAAGACAGCAGCAATTATGTCTTCCTCCTGTGAATCATTTTGGTAAGCTCCAGTCAACAGAAGCTTTTGCCCAGATTATCTGTGCACTCTCACTGCTGAACAGCTGCTCTTTTACAAGTAGAACCTAGTACCTAGGCACAGCTTGTGCTTGGGGAGCATTCCCATCCCATACAGTGAAGGAGATTTCATCACCTTCTTTTCATTCCTTTAGGCAAGCACTGTACATGCAAACTATACACAATTTTTCTTTTACTCCCCGATACAAGGGTATCCTGCACAGATATGTCCTGTTGTGTGTCCTCTGGCCCATGACACACCCACAAGCACGCATGCACTGTTGTTACCCCCACCAAGTTCCTGCAGGATCCTGTTCTGCAACAGCACCAAAACCACTCTATGATACACACCTATAACCCCCTTCCTGATCTCATCAGGTTGAATGGGATAGAGACCTGGAGACACCAAGGGGGTTCCCAGGTCCCAGGTTGAGCTCGGGATGAGAAGGAGCTGCAGTTCAGAAAGTTCTATGGTGCTTCCAGGACACTCTCACAGAACTGTGAGAAGTATGTACTCTGGTCTGCGATTTTGCTGGAAGCCCCTTCCTTCCCATCTGCTACCCTGCACTGACACTCTTGGTTTTATTTTCTTCACCAGGCGCAAAGGCCAGAGAGCCCTGCCACTCCATAGGGATGGAGAGGGAACAACCAGCTGAGAATCTGCAGCAGCAAAATGGTTCCTCCAGAAAACTGCTGCAGAAGCAGCCGGGCTGTGGATTGCTCTCACCTCCACAAACCCCTTGGGGCTGCACACAGCACTGACCATCTCGGGGAACACAGTGAGAGGCCGGAGAATGACAGTACAAATGACACATTTGCATTCCCTGACAATGACGACCCTGTATTTCCTCCCCTGTGCCCTCTACTGCTGGTCTCTCACCCCAAATCTCCTGTTTCTCCAGCTCTGCCATGCCCCTCACATCTGCATCTTCTGCTCCATGGTTTCTCTACAGCTTTGCCAAATATTTCCCATTTTATCTACATTTTTTTCTACCATCTTGTTGCTCCTTACTGGCCTAAGCATGCTTTATCTGAATTACTCTTAGGGTACAGGCAAGTACAGTTCTTGTGAATAGGTTTTTTGCCCTGCCAAGCTAATTCTTTAGCAACACTGGTATACAAGGCTGTATATGTCTGGAGGTAAAAAAGCAGGTCTCTACTTCCCCAATATCTCATTCACCCTTACAGCATTCATCAGTCCAGACCTTGTATAATCTTTTCCTCAACAGCAACGCTAATGTAACTCGCATGAACACCACATTCCCCCAAAACACCTGCAATTGCAACCCCACATGCTTAGCATCTTCCATAACCACAAAAGATTGGATCTACCATTTGCTGGTCCTCTTTTGTTACTACATTCCCACATCTACATTCCCCTACAATCAAGTCACCTTACCACATAAACCAAAATCTTGTTCTTTTACACCTTTGCTTTATTGTTCTCACTGTCATCCTGAACATCTCCTCTCCAGCATCTATACTCCTATCCCACACATATCCTTCTCTTTGTTCATGCCCTTCTCCCTTTGTGTCTCCAGAGGCAATATGATGGAAGGATTTGTGCAGAGGGCGGGGGGGGGGAAAGAAGAAGGAAGGTGGGGACGGAAAAGAGGGATTTGGCTATAACAAGACCATGTAATTAAACTCTTGTAACTGGTACCCAGCCTGGACCCCTCATTTCAGTAATTAAAAGTAGTAATTCTTCTATTCCTAGATAATCTTTCTCATGTGATCTGTGAAAAGAGACAGAGAGAAAGCATCCATTTACATAGCCAGCACAGACACACCCTGGGCAACACAAAGGACTGCAGCCTGCACAAAGCCCATGTATCTCAGCAGAAAAGCAGGGTTTTACCTGCCACAATATTTTACCCTAATTCCCATTGAGCAATTGATTTACCAATATTTAGGAAAAAAAAAATAAAAGGACAAAAAAAGCCAAAAGCCACACTGACAGCAGCCCTTCCTCTCTCTGTGTCCTTTGTTTCTGGCTTTTCATGGATGCGCTTGTCTGTCAAAACAGCTTTTGAGCTGCACAGCAGCATCACTGCCAGGGATGCACAGGGAGCATGGTAGCTGGCAGGACCACAACAATCTGTGTGGGCTCGGCTGCCATGGCAGGCACAATGGAGAACTGTGTGACGGCACTATCAGGGTGAAGCACAGCTTTCCTCTGCACAGACAGCCTTGGACATGACAACCACTATTTCATAGCTACAATGGACAAACATACATTCTGCACAGCAACACCAGCCTCCTCACTCGTTTACACCCATCATAAACACAGTAGCTCCAAAGCAAGGCAACCTCTGAAGAGACAAACCAACTGTAAAATCCTGAAGCTTCATCAGGTAGCTGGGAATCTCTACACAAACAAACCAGGCATTTGGCAGGACAACAAACCGAAAGGCTGAAAATCATCAGTACAACTAAAACCCACCCCAATCATTTCTCCAGCTCACCTTTTTGCAGATCCTCTCCTCTCACTGAACACGCTCTGATCTGGCACTGCTGAGCACTCAGATTCCAGTGGGATCCCAGCTTTCTCACCAGGATACTGTGGGAAACACAGAGTCAGGGGTTTTTTTTCCTATTTTTTTTCCACAGCTGCACCCCTGGCAATGCAGAGGGTCTGCGCAATCACATCTCCAGTGCTCCTGCTGCTGCTGTGACGTTGCTGCGAAGGAACAATCATGCCCACAGCACCACCACTCCGGCTTGCAATCAGCCCCTGCAGGACCTCAGACAAGGCAGGGGATGGGAGGGAGCAGAGAAGGAGTGGAAGGGAGATAAATCGAGCTGGAAGATGGAGGATTGATTCTTACAGGAACTGAAATCAGGAAGGCAGCAGAAGGAGAAATAAAACGACTAAAGCCCATGCTGTAAAATTGAGCTGCAGCATCTTATTCTGTGATGAGCTTGGGTTTCAGATGCTGTGTGGTTGCAAGCTGTCTGATAGCTTCTCCTGGCTTTGCAAAGAAAGCAAAAGGAAGCGGTGTGCTGTGTTCCTGTCATTAATAATGGCAGCTAGAACCCTTGGAGACAAAATGATAGTTTGCAAAGCAATGCACAGATGGAGAAGGATGGGAGGGTGCATAACTTAGAGATCAGGAAAACTTCAAGAAGCTTCTTGAAGCTTCTTTTACATTTCGGTAGCACCTTATTCTGAAGACCTTCATCAACAGTGTCCACGCAGCACTACTGAAATACAGCCACATTCCTAAAATTCAGCACTTACCCCAGTGCTAAACCCACCTGGCAGGGGCAGGATAGCTGAAGTCCCTGTTGTCACTGGGTATCTCACATCAAGATCCCAGCAACTATTAAATACAGCTTGTGATTAAAGTGCAGCTTGTAACCTGGGTTAAATCACAGCATTTCTGCAAAGCAATCCACAGCAGATCTTACTTCCTGAAACAAGGAATCACCATCTGCAAAAGCACAGGCTCTCTTGCTATCCTAGGGCCATGTGAAAGGATTTTTCCGTTATTCCCCTGTCACCAGAGGCAGCTGGAACCCACTCCATCAGCAAGTCAGTGCAACTCCTGTCAAGGCACAGGTAGCTTTGCCAAGGGACATGTGTGGTTACTTTTGTTTTTCTGCCATGGCTTGGGCATTACCATACAGCCAAGAAACTCAGTTGAACTCCAAGGCTGTGTCAGGGGAGATGTTTCTAGCACTGGAGCAGCTGCCCCATGACAACCATCCTGGAGGGACCACTAACATTACTGCACCTTGCCATCTAGCCCTGCTCCCACAGCCACTGCCCTGCATTAGCTAACTGCAGCTCAGAAAACATCCACATTACAAAAATCAAACCCTATGTGCCCAAACCAAATGCCATCTCCTAACTGAGACCCCACGGGGACCATGTAAGTCAGACAAGAGGTAAAAATGTCAAAAGAAACAATTCAAAGAAATGAAGAACTGCCACACACCTGAGCACTTTTTGCTCTATACCATGATGCATTCCAAGTAGCTACCAAATAAAACAAATATAACAGCCCAGACAATAGACTACTTTGCAGAACCTACTGCCTCTGGAGACATCAACACACGAAATTACACCAGAAAAATGTGAGAGTCACTACTGGAAGTGGCTACCAACTGTCTCAGTTGTCACACAGGCAACTAGAAACTTTGAAAACACCTCTTCAAGTAACACTCAAACCAGCTATTTGAGTGAAAATCCAGTGGCTGGTGAGTAGTTCTCACCATTGGCTCCAAAGGCAGGAATCCAGGACTCCCTCAGCACAGAGACCCCTCCAGTTAGAAAGGGCCTTGGGCTGCCTATGGGCTGTGCAGCCTATTTGCAATGCACTAGAGCTAGTACTGCAGATGTGGTTCTGCTGCTCACCTCCAAAGCACTGGGAATAATCCCTCAGTCTGTCCCAAACCTCAGGCTTCACAGGTACTTCCTAAGAGGCTGATGAATCTGCCCTATCTATGGTACTTTACACTCCCCACCCCACTGCTTGCATTTCTTTGGATACTCAGGACCCACACCAGCACCTGATCCTACCCCTTTCACGAAGCAGAGGCAAGCCCTAGGGAGGACACAGGAGTAACGGACATGCCTCCATGCCTGGCCATTACAGCAAGCAGAAAGCTAGTCCTGACAGGCTCTGCTCTACCCAGGCTGCAGTAAATGAGACTATTTACTGCACTCTCATTAGTGTGCAGCCCCTGGACCCCTGTACTGCCAGCCTTATTGTACTGTCAGTGTTAATTAAGGCAGACTCAAGCAGACATCTCTGACCTGTTCAGCTAAGACAGTTAGGGAGCAGCAGTGAGGAAGGAGAGAATCTCAACTGCAAAGCTCTGTGCAGAACAAGGACCGTTTGTTACCCAGGAGACTCGTTCCCACAGCAGAGAGGAGAATGGAAACTATGTCGGTGCCCTCCCGAGTCCTCCACGAACATTGCCAATGCTGACGCCAGAATGTATAGTCGCTGGCAGGCTGAGTGCTTGCCTGCATTCCTGTCCCTGCCACAGGACACTGGCATTAATCAATTCACTGTCAGCAATGCCTGCGTTGTGTAGCAGACATACACAGCACAGCAGATGGAGTCAGGGGGCTGTTTTGTTAAAAATCAAACAGAGCAATGCAGCTAACATGAGGATCCCTCAGAAACACTCCTATTTACATATCTGTTCCCAACATAAAAATTTGTATCCTCCACACTAAAATAGTTATTCAGCACATGTCCTCCACCCCAAGCTCACGTCGCCTTGCACGTCTGCAGCAGGCACCCCTTTGCTGCATCTCCCTCCCAGGATCTGCCCCTGTCAGCAGCAGCAGTAAAAACTACTGGGCTGTCTGAAAGCTTCATAAATAATAAGAGATTACAGGTGATAATGAGGAAGAAGACAGCTCTTTCCTGGGGACTGTCTTCTAGGAGTTTGCTTCTCTTTGATCATAAATATGAATCAAGTGAGAAGGGGAGCATGGCTGACTCCTCAAGCAAGGATGGAAGCAGGGATACTGCAGGCTGGTGACTGCACTCCTTAGAGAAGCAAGATGAGGGAGATGGAGCTGACAAAAGATGACTGCCCCTATAGTGTCAGGAGTCCCCATCCTGCTTAGGCTGGAGTGGTAGGGGTAGGTGTTTTCCACAAACCTCAGCAGCTGTTGGGTGCAGCTTGGCAGGAGAAAATTGCTTATCAAGCCATGTTGGTCTGATTACTCACAGGCAGCCTGAGTGTCAGGCAGGGCTTTTGCCATCTTGCCTCATCCTTTGCTGGAGCGGTGTGAGAAATCAATGCACAGCACATTCTCCCACACATGAATTCCAGTAAAGAGGTGCATCCCATTTCCAGTGCTAGGCTGCAGTAGAGCTCATGAGTGGAGCCTCATGTGCTGCGCTCGCACCGGACACGAGCCACCTTTGGACTTGGTGCAAACAAGAACCAGGACACAAATAAAGCACCTAGAATCCTCGAACCATAGAACGTTTTGGGTTGCAAGGGACCTTTAAATAAAAGTCATCTAGTCCAAACCTCCTACAAGGGTCAGAGACATCTTCCACTAGATCAGGTTGCTCAGAGCCCTGTCCAACCTGACCTGAATGTTTCCAGGGATGGGGCATCTTTCAGCTTTCAGGGCAACCTGATCCAGTGTTTCACTACCCTCCTTGTAAAAGCTTTCAATATCTACTCTAAATCTACCCTCTTTTAGTTTAAAACTATTAACCCTTGCCATATTACCACCTGCCCTGGTAATAAGATTGTTCACATCTTTCTTACAAGCAGCAGAAAGCCTAACACATTTCTGTCTTGGCTTTGGGCTCCTTCCTTCACATACCATGCAGGAATTGGCTGCTAAGGTCAGCATGCCCCCACATACAAAAAGGAAGAAACCTTTCTACTTTTTCTGCAGTTGAACAGCAATATCAACCAACAGCAGTCCAAGCCTCCCATGTATTTACTGCAAATCTGCTCAGATGATCCATGAACTGGAAACAGCTCAGCCTCAGACCCCAGCCACCTGCCTGGGCTGTAGCTCTGACACCAAGTTCACTAGACAGAAATAGATCTTTAATCACCTCTCACAGTCAGGTGTGATGCACAACCTGTCCACCCTTACAACAATCAGTGTCAGGACTGCCACCTCTCCACCACAGCTCACAGGTATAACTTAGCACACGAGCTGCCTTCCACTTCCTCCTAAAAGATGAATATTTTGACCTAGCCCTCATTACCTCCAGCACATACATACCTTTCAAGCAAGCAGAAGGCGGTACGAGCAACAGCAAGCTCATCACCACAGAAAAAAAATCTGTGCCTTGCTCTCTGTAGGTGTAACAGCACTAAAATGCCTAGGCTACAGCTTCTGGGTCATCATGACTACATCTGTTATATGGCCTCTAAATGGATGGACATCACTTTTCCCCTGTGCTGGACAAGCAAGGTGGAAGCCGCTCAATGCCTTTCCATCTTGCTCACTTATTGATCATGGCAGAAACCCAAATCACCAAGACACAGCAACCCTATCAATCACTGCTGAGGGCATTTCAACAATGGCAGAGAGAGGGACGTTAGTCAGAGCTGAAGTAAGAGAATGGTCCTGCCCAGCTGGAGTAAGGGGACCAGAACACAGAGACCAACAGGAAAGCAGGAGGTGCTGAAAACTGTATAAAAATCCTCGGAAAGGAAAAATAAAAAAATTCCCAATCCATGCAAGCCCTGACTTTCAAGAGCAAACCACATCTCTCTCTCAAACACACAGAGATCTATACAGGCTGATCATTACCAGTATGTGCTTGACAACTCTTCCATTCAATGGGAACAAATAGGGGAGATGCTGAATGAGGGGTCAAAAATCTAAGCAGACTGATAACAGCATGTTAGCACAGTGGTAATGCCTGCCCTCTGTCCTCACATTTCCCCAGGGGGTCACTAAATGATCCCTCCCACTGAGCCTGCCTTCAGAGAGGATTTGAGGACAGAGGAACACAGGAGTCTGTGGGGTTATGCCAGCTGCAGACATGTTCGCAGCAGGATCCACCAGCCCCCTGTGATGAACCTGCCCCAGCAAGCCCTGCCCACCACCCAAACCAGTAGTAATAAGTTCTTCAGGACTAGCAACCTAAGGCAGGAGCCACACCTCCAAGTAAGAAAATGGCTTGAGAAGAGAACATTGTTCCTTTTGGTTTTTTTCCCCCCAAAATAAGGACACTTTTTGTTGTTAAATATCCATTTTCTAACAGAATTCCCCAAATTAATTGCTCTAATATCGAAGAACATTTTCTAAATTTCCAGCTTATCTTTATCCATACACAGCTCACCCCTCTTCACTCATGTTCCAAAAATAAGTTTTAACGTCAGCGTTTATGCAGTCTGTGTTTAAAGTTGTATCATATGAGTTCTTTAATCATTTCACATCAGGTAGGCTCTTCATTTCTTTGATCATACCAGTACCCCTGACCTAGTTTGCATGCAGCCTTCAAACAGCAACTGGAAATGTATACGCTCTTCCAAGCAAGGTCTCACCATGGCTTAATACACTGAATTCTCCCCATCTCTACTAGAAATATTTTGTCCATTGTGTAACATTGGATTACATTTATCTTTTTCATAGCTGCATCATACTAGCTGCTCACAGTTATTCTGCACATCACTGTTAGACGTTGGGTTTCCTCCCTTCTGTCTCACTTTCCTCAGTAAGCTCCCCCTTGGAGCTGAAGTTTTTGCTTATGCACACACCAATGGAATTTTGAACTATCCAATTGCCATTTGTATTATTCCTTAAGGACATCCAATCTCTTTCTGCCGAATAACTCTGAACTGGCTCTGATGATGCTTCCTAGCTTTGTGTCTTTAGGAAACACCACTAGTAAAATCTTACTTTTTACTGGCATTATTTGATGTATTGAATAGCTTCTATTTCAAGGTTACTTTCTACTAACAACTTCCCTTCAGACTAGTAGTTCCTTTTTCAACATTCCTGTTTTCTTCCTCTAATGTGTCTACTACAGCTTCTTAGTTCTGAAAGGGTATTATGGATGAAAGAAGTCCACATGGGTTTAAGTGGAGGCACAAGAAGCACTTGAGAGATCCATTTCAGCTTCCTAAACAGACAAAATATAATAGACTTAGCAAATCCCCTGGAGGTGTGGGGGAAGGATATCTGCTTGCCCTGCTTCCCCTCACCCCTAGCTGATCACCTGCAACCACTTTTGTTAAAATCATACTGGGCAAGGTGGTTCCTTTATCCCAATTATGTCTTGATTTCCATCTTCTTGTATTAAGATCTTATTCTTTGCATTGGTAGTGGCTGATGTCTCATTGCACAGGAACAGAGGCTTTCACAAACTCCATAAAAATTCAGAACTACCAGATAGGGCTAGTGCTGGCAAGGTTCTCCACTGTTCTGGGCCTGAGTTCCACATACCTCCACAGCACTGAGACATCTATGGGAAAACCAATCCAGCCCACAGACAGCTGTTTGTCTCCAGTCCCTTCCAGCTCAGGATTCCAGTATGTTCTTCCTAGGAAAATGCTGCTACCAATACTTTACATGTGGGACACTGGGGCAACAAGGAGATGTGAATCACTTGGAAGGCTATGTATGGGAAAAGAAAAACTGATCCTACGATCCCAGTGGCCATCTTTTAGCCCTAATACTTAATACTGCTCAAGCAAGGGCAAAAAGAAATAGCTGAACAATTTTATGCAGAGGAAAATCAGAAACAACAGAGCAGCTCATGAATGATGCCTGAAGTTTCACTTTCAATCTGAAAAAGCAGGCTCATAAAGCTGTACAGAAAACCTTGAACCATAGAAAAGCCTGGATATTACTGATCCAGCCTGAGATTTCAGTATTTGAAGCTGAAGCTCAGCTCCAAGAGCAACTGTGTTTGTTCAAGCACTCACTCAAATACTGATGATTCAGAGTGGGTAATATAAGCTCTTTTACCAACCAAAGGCTTGGCAAAAGAGCATAAAGGGCATTATTACAAAAAAATATATGCCTTCTAATCTGTCAATCAATTGCTCTGAGCAGCCCACGGTAACAGTTGATATTAAGGCATTACTGGCTTCACTCCTATTAAATTAGTTTTCAAAATAGGATCAATGCTGGCTCTACAGTACAATTTACACAAAACATTAGTTTCACTATAATTTAGTAATTCCCCACTGCTATGAGGAAAGCCTTTAGTTGCCACACGGCATACCATACTTGAGCTGGTGAAGTTGATAGCCATAGTTCTGTTGTATTCACTGGTTTGTATTCTGACTTTGAATAAAAATTATGTATTTCCAACTAAGCAGCTGAAAAGCTCCTGGGCTGAGACGAATCCACAGCCCTAAAATGGTTCACTGTCTACGTTGCTGTGTACACAGCACACACTGTTCAAGGAAGGCAACTGCTCACAATTTCCACAATGTACATCATAGTGACATTCCCTTCCCACTCCAGGGGTGTCGCCTGGCTGACTTAAAGTGGGGATGACTGCACTGCAAACAAGCCTCAGCTAACACAGACTGCAATGGAAGGGATGCAGCAGCAAAGAGAAAAGCAGAAGAGAAAAACATCACTGTTTGATACAAGAGACCACATCCAAGAATGGAAAAAGGCTGCTTCAGTACTGAGTCATAAATATTCCAGTTTTCCAAGGCAACAGCAAGTATGGAAACTGCTTTAGACTTTACACAGAAAAACAACACTCACCTCTGCGCCTGCCAAAGCCCTTCCCTGCCATCACTGCTCGGAGCAACAGCAAAAGCCAAGCACTGAGATCTGTCAACTTGCTACAAAGTGAAACCTCCCTGTTCTCAAGCACTCCCACCTTTGCAGTGAAGCCCTGGCAGACATAAGGACCAGTTGATTTATTAGAGACATGATATTAATTATGATCATTTAGACTGATTTTTTCCCTATGTTTCTCCATTTACCACCCAAACTGGACATTCAGGGTTGTTCTGTAGTGTTACCTGCCCCAGTTGGCTATGTTTCAGGAGCAAATAAACCAATGTTTAGATAGCTTGTGCTTGTACAAAGCACTCTCTTTTTAAAAGAGACTGGTGAAGGTACACTTGAAAGATACCTGCTAGCAGAAGCACTACAGCACTGTACTGGCAGGCACAGAACTCCAGTGCCATCCAAGAGACTGCCTGTGCTCCTGACCACCTAGAAAAGCTGCAAAACAGAGGAGGAAAAGGACCACTGAAAATCTCTGCTAAAAAACCTCTGTAATGCAGGTTTGAAACTAAATTGTGGAGACTCCATCAATCTCTTCTGTATTTAAATTGCTGGTTCTCAGGTAGAGTGGTTGTTTTTAACTCTTCCTCTGTATTGTCCACAGTACCAGTACTATTAGCTGAAGGGGTAAGGTCTAAACAATAAATTGACATAAATTATAATCACTGTCATGATACGTAACAATGCCCACACTGCACAGGCTCTGCTCATGACCTACTCATTCAGAAAGGGTCTGTGGTTATTGTAGATTACAAGCTGAACTGGCATTTGCTTTGAAGTAGGCAAACAGTACATAGGAGTCTATGAATAGGCATGTCACATTCAAGACACAGAGAAATCCTCCCTCTCTGTCCTACACTGGTGTATGTCTCATGGACATGTCCTATATGGACAAACTGGTGACAGCGCAAAGAGAGCAAAGTAAAACTAAAAGGAGTAAATTGCAAAGCAAGAAGATTAGCTCTTGGTAGAAAACGAGGGTCTACACAAAAGCATTTCTGAAATCCATAGCAGGCTGCTTCCAAGGACAAGTGACCAACATCCCCACATCCCCAGCAACAGAAGTAGGCTCCCTGAGGGGCAGATGGGGAAGTTTTGATTAGACATAAGGTATAACTCATAAAACTACCTTTCTTTATTCCACCACAGCAGTCTGGAGATAAGACTGTTTTTTGTAATATGGTCATGTCTGTCTGGGAAGCTCTTGGCCTCACTTATATAAAGGCATTCATTACTGTTTATTTTCAGAGGCCCTTAGTGCCAGAAATTGGAAGGAATTTGTTTTTCTGGGCTTTCTGCTAAAGAGATGCACATCTTAGTGTCCCGACCAACCCAGTGTGCCATGGCATCAGGACATACCAACAGATGGACGGAACTGAACTGCTAAGGTGCAGGATGAAACGAATAATGCTCCAGTCCTTGGGAGCTCCTAGAGATGAAATGAAAGAAAAATAATAATAAAAGAAAATAAAAAAGGAATGGCATAGGCCAAGTTCACTATATCTGGGTCAGGTAGTTGTAATTATATGGCTTCCGGAGGCCTTGCTCTCGTATGACTACTGTTTGACTCAGAGGTGCAGGAAGACTCTAATACAGGATTAAAAGCTGAGAGCAGTTTATTCTGTGTGACAGAACAGCTGGAGAAACAGAAGCACACTCCTAGAAATATACAGCAAACCTACAGCCACATCCCATCTGGATGGGCATCTCATGCCAGCTGATCCAGCAGTTAATCCACCTGACTTAAAAACATACTCCAGGGTTGGGATTTTTTTCCTAAATGGAGTATCCTTTCAGCCACTTGATTCATCCACCGCAGTAAAAAGCCTGTTTTTTAATGATTTCTGTCTTGTTGAAGATGATCCTTAACCAGAGCTCAGAAACCTTCACAAAGAAGTGAAAAAAGTGTTACTTTTTGACAGAGAAGGCATTCAGTAACTCCAATGTCTTTATATTATCTGTCGCCAAGGCACCTACCTCATTCAGCAATGGGCCTACATTGCCTCTAGTGTTAGTTTTTCTGCAACATATTTGAAGAAGTTATCCTCAATGCATTGGAGGAACCTCTTGGATTGTGAATGGCTGGCTGAGTAGGCCTTCCAGCAAATATCTGGGTACTTAAAATCCCCCATAAGAACCAGGGCCTGTGAATGTGAGGCTACTATAACAGAGCTCCTGAAGGCTCTTTCAGTGCTTTTTTCACCCTGGCATGCTCTTGTTCCCCTGACTTGAATGCGTCTGGGATGCATAGGGACACATGACCTTGTTTGTCATCTTTAAGCATGTCTTTGATGAATGTTTCTCAGTAGTCTTCTGTGCAGTGCCATTGCCCCAAACAATGGTTTCCAACAGTTCCTGAAAATCGTGGGACAGCTCTCACGACTGGAATGTGGTCATGGATGGCTATGTCCTTTTTAGGAAAGACAGGTCAACAAGGCCTGGTGGGGGAGTTGCTCTTTACGTGAGAGAGCAACTAGAATGCATTGAGTTCTGTCCAGTGGCAGATGATGGGTGAGTTGAGAGTTTATGGGTGGAAATTAAGGGCTAAGCTAGCATGTGTGATAGTGTTGTGGGTGTCTATTACAGGCCACCTGATCAGGGTGGAAGGAAGTTGATGAGGCTTTCTCCAGGGAGCTAACAGTAGCATCTCAATCACAGGCCCTGGTTCTTATGGGGAATTTTAACTAACTTTTCAGCGTGACTTAGACAGGCTGGAGAGTTGAGCAGGGAGAAATTGAATGAAATTCAATGAGGCCAAGTGTTGAGTTTTGCACCTGGGAAGGAACAACCCCATGGATCAGGATCGGTTGGGGACTGACCAGGTGGAGAGCAGGAAAGGGATCTGGGTGTCCTGCTGGATGGAAGGATGCCCATGAGCCAGCAGTGTGCTCTTGTGGCCAGGAGGGTCAATGGGATTCTGGGGTGTTTTAGAAGGGGTGTGGTTAGTAGATCAAGAGAGGTTCTTCTCCCCCTTTACTCTACCCTGGTGAGGCCACATCTGGAATATTGTGTCCAGTTCTGGGCCCCTCAGTTGAAGAATGATAGGGATCTGCTTGAAAGAGTCCAGTGCAGAGCCACAAAGCTGATTAAGGGGGTGGAACATCTTTCTTGTGAAGAAAAGTTGAGGGAGCTGGGTCTCTTTAGCTTGGAGGAAAGCAGACTAAGGGGTGACCTCATCTATGCTTATAAGTATGTGAAGGGTGGATGTGGTCAGGCTCTTCTCAGTGAAGCCCAGTGACAGGATAAGAGGCAATGGTTGTAAGCTGAAGCATAGGAGGTTCCGTGTGAATACAAGAATTTTTTTTTTCCCATTGAGGGTGCCAGAGCACTGGAACAGACTACCCAGAGAGGTTGTGGAGTCTCCTTCTCTGGAAATATTCAAGGCCTGTCTGGATGTGCTTCCACGTGACCTGGTCTAGGGAATCCTTCTGTGGCGGGGGGGTTGGACTACATGATCTTTCGAGGTCCCTTCCAACTCCTAACCTTCTGTGATTCTTTGACAATACACACAGTCTTGGCTCAGGCCTAATAATAAGCAACAATGATGGGGACTCAGGAAGCTCCTTAGTTGGGGGGACATAGGAGAGGAGTAGAAAGAAGTAGAAGGGCAGAGGAACAGAAAGCCCATGATGAAGGACTAATTACCCAGAGCACTTTTCTGGAAAAACAGAAGCATGCTTTTCATCTCCCTGATTGACGTATTTCCACCTCTGGACAATTCTGAAGTCTGTGCTTTCAATACATACTTAAGAAATACATACTTTCTCCATTCTGTTTACAAACCCAGCATGTACCTCTCAACAAGAAGCAAGGAAAAGAGAAGAGCAGCTTAACAATCAGATGGGGAGAAAGGCTAGCAAGGGCTGAGCATGCAAAATACAACAGTCCAAACCGGAAAGCAAGTGGCTGTTCTGCTCTCACTTATTCTCGTTGCAATGGCCAGAGAATACACTTGCTCATAATGTTCTAATAGGATCTGCTCTCCCCATCTATGGGAACATCAGCCAGAATTAGTAATCCCATATCAAATGAGGTGAAGCATGGAGTGCTAAACAGCACTTGTGACCAATTGCTGAAAACAGCAATTTTTGCTTGCCTGTTACTCTCACAGCAACTTTCTGTATCAGCTTAAAATAAATCCAGCCCTTCTGAAAGTGAAGTACTCATAGATTGTAGAAGCATTTAGCTCTTCCTCTACAAAGCCATAATGAAGCACAGATGTATCTGAGCATGTGAAGTCCAATGTGCTATAGAGGAGGATTAATGTTGTAGTCCTGAACACCAGCATCTGGAAGAGAAGTGTGATCTTCTCTGTCCATGACGCTGCTGTTTTCAGTTCAGAGCAACAGAAAATAAGCTCAAGCACTGCTCTCAAGTTTGCAGGCAGGAGACATCTTAGTTCTTTTCCTCTTTTGCATGCAAGGCTCCATGTATCAAGCCATATAACAGAAATGGGTGCTCCACTCCCAGAGGGAGTAACTTCTCCTACCTACTATATTAGACAAGGCAAGAGTGGAGACATATCTGCCTGCAAGTGTGGGAATCTCTGTCTTCAGATAGGGCTTTTTTGAGCACAAGCCCTCCAATAAGAATTTCTGTGAGCTTTAGGCTGCATACACTGGACACAATGACTCAGTGGGGTGTGTTGCCTCCCAGTAGGGTCTCCTGATTTCCAGCACACAGCAGGGGCTGATGCTGCAGCAACATGAGAGCAGCTGAACTGCATACCTAGTATAGGATTTGAGCAACAACTGACAAAACCCAGCCTAAGGGAGAAAACCCTGCATCTTCCAGATCCTCACAAGATGGTGCATCCTGCACTGGCTACCTGGTCCAAGCAGAGCAGCTCCCCAGCAACTTCTGCACAGTGGGCTGTTTTTCAATTAGGCACAGACCACATCAAGAAAAGGGAATAATTTTCTAGTAACTTTTGTGTCTATATGGCTTGCAAGAATGTCCAGAGCTATAGCTGTTAATTCAACATACAGATTTAATATGCCTTCCACAACTAAACTGATCCCCAGAGCAGTTCTCAGGATAAACCTAACAGAGGGCCAGAATCCCTACGTATGCCATTGCTACAGCCCAAGACTCTTTATTCAAGCAGCTAGCTCCGGCAAAGACCCTGCAGCAATATAGATTAAAGCTCAGGTTAACCCCTCTTGGAATTTCCTGTACCTCTCATTAGACCTGGAGTTAATGCTCAGAAGGTAAGGAGAAAGTTCAGTAGCAAATAACCTAGAAGAGAAAGTCTCACATCTTCTTGGTGATCAGCACATCTACTGAACCTGAAGGTCAGTGTCCTCTGTGGTCAACAGGACAGCCAGGAGAGAAAAACATGGAGACCCATAAATGGACTCTCTCCTGCTGCACCCTCCCAAGGGTCGAAGGCTGCTTGCTATGGAAGATTCCCAACACATTGGCTGAAATGATGACAGCATTTGGGCAGGGCTTGATGTTATTTTTAACACTTGCTCACATAACTCTTTGGATAGGAAGAGTTTGTCACCAAAATAGTATACTGTGGGCACTATTTATACACCCACTGGCAGCACAGCAGATTATACTAAAGAGGGAAAGCTAGAGGACCACCCCCGTCTCTCCTCACTGCTTAGAAACTAAGGGAGTCCTAAAACATAGTTTGTTGTTTGGGCTAGTCCTTAGGAGTAAACCATCTCCTGCAGAAGGTCTTATATCCTTTTCTGTCCTGTTTAGGAGACTTGTCCACATGAGACGGAGGCCCAGGTATAGCAAGCTTGGAGAAGATGGATGGCTGTGCATACAGGGGCAGGCACACCCCAGCTGCTGTGGACTAAAAAAGAAACAGTTGTGCTTAAAAGTCAGCTAGGTCAGAAGAAACACTGCTGCCTTCCTGTTTCATCTGTCCTTGGCTACTGCAGGGAAATCCAGCAGAGGCAGGGTTTCTTGGTTATTTACCTCTTTTCCCTATACAGCCTCAGTAAAGGTGTGCAATGGTGGGGGAAGGTTAAGAATAAAATGCCACTGAAGTTTCCTGGGAAGAGGGCAGCAGATTACCAAGACTGACTTTCCTCCATCGCTGGAGACAATAGCAGCCTCAGGCCTTTCTGTAACAAAACAGCTTGCCCTGAGGAATTGGAGGGAAAAAAAATACCCTTTTGAGACTATCCAGGGAATGCAGTCTCTCCCCATGTCTGATTTTTTGGGATAAAAATAACTTCTCTAAAGCCATTTCTGTGCCTATTGAACTTCCTTGATTTTTGTCTTTTGTGAGTTTCTTTTCCCTCCTCCTCTCCCTATGATGCATTCAGACTGCTTTCTACTTTCATGTCTCCTAGAGAAGCAGGTGAGATGACCTGCAGAACATGCACAGGATGCTGTGTGATAACAGAGAAGACAGACAGACTCCTGAGTACCTGCACACCATCTTGGAGTAGAAAGGGAACCAGAGCTTGATTTTACAGCATGCAGGTTAAAATAAAAGCAAATGTTGTAGAGGCCACAGCCTGAGCTACATACTGACTGTTCACCAGAGAGTTACAGAACAGTGCAAAATAGACCCTCCCACGTACTACTAATTGAAGCATGCTTGCCAGGCAGAGGCAGGACTGGCCACATTACTTTTAGCAAAATAAATGGAAAGGATCATCTCCTACCTTGCCAGATACAACCTCCTCAGATCATGGGCTCAGCTGGAAGCTGGGTGCAGCAGCAGCGACATGAGAGTGGCAGGAAGAATGCAGCATGCAGAGCCAGCGATAATCCAAAGGAAAACCAGCTTGTCACTGTGTTGGCTCACTGATTAGCTAGCTATGCTGCAGGGGGTCTCTGCAGGCAGCTCCCCTGTTCCTGGAGGATGGCGGGTGACAGGCAACATGACAAGGCACTTCTTCCAGATAGGAGCTGGCTCAGGGATTCCTTCTGCTGCCAGTCACCTGCCTCTACTTGGGCAGAGATGTGTCAGGGTGCTGGTCTCAGTCACATAGCATGTGGGCAGGAGGCAAAAGCAAAGGGCTGTGGGCTGCTGGCAATGCAAGGGCCAGATTGCTAATGAAAGCCCCAGTGTAAATACAGATGCACTCTAGAGAGGGCTATGGCTGAAATGCAGCTCATGTTACAAAGTGCCATTTACAGCAAGCTCTGAAAGAAGTGAGCATGATGGGGCTTTGCCGGCTGACTCCACAGGGCACCCGCCTGCGAGGGGAAGCTGTAGAGTGAAGCGACCACTAGCAAGGGAATAAAACTCAACCCCACATTCTCCAGTACCTCCTGCAACTCCATACATTGCACCTGCAAGCAAGAATGCAAACCTATGCAATTTTCCACCCTGTGCACTGTATGGGACAACTCTGGCCCCACACTTTGTCTGTGTACAGTGCTACAGCTGCCATCACAGCTGGGAGAAAGATTGGTCAGAGCATTGCTCCATCCATGTGCGTTATCAGCTCATGGTGCTGGAGCCCATTCCCATTATTCAGGACCTGATCCCATGCTCAAAGGCTCCATTTATTTGGGGCTTACCCTCTCTCCAATTCACTCCCTTCAGCACCTCCTGCTAGGGTTCTTCTTTCCCTGTCTTTTTAGAGTAACTTACAAGCTGTGTTCCAACTAGATTTACACCAAATAAGGAAGACGGGGATAGGAGTTAGCTCAGCAAATAAACAGTGTGTCAAAGGTTTGGGGGTTTTGCCTCCCTCATTCTACAACTGGAACCAGTAGAAGAGGGGTTTTGCAGGTTTCAGCCACCACCCATAACACAAGAACTGAAAGACCTCAGCAAGAGGCTAAGAAGGAGCTGTTTCAGGATGTATACCACAGTGACCACAGCATATTTTCAGTAAGCCTGGAGCCAGACACACATACAGCTCACTCCAGTGACCTGTGGGTGCAACTAGTGACAAAGAACAGGAATTCATGTGGTTCTGAAGCAACTGAAGTCTTCTCTGTAGAGGCTGGAGGGACCTCCTTTGAAAAAATATTGCTTAGCCTCAAAAGAAAGAGTGCAAAAAACATTAGCTTAGGCCAGTTGCATCAGTGAGTGCTGTTAAAAACATAACTTCAAGGATAGCGCAGAGTCCCCAAAGTAATAGGTGATACTGGAAGGGTGAAGCCAACCAGGTATCAAGCAAGCCTGAAAGGCACCCTGTGAAAAAGAGCAGCCAGGCTGTATTATGTAGTGTCTCCTCTCTCCAGCAAACTGTTGGTACAGCAACTACCCTCCATCAAACTGGGAAAGCAAGGTTATTGGAGTTAAAACTCCCTGTTCCCACACATGTTGATATCTCTTCCTCAGGCTGACAATGCCTGCAATGAGAAAGGTGCTTTCTTGCTTTCCCTCTCCACAGTGCAGATATCCTCCAATACAGCCCAGCCCAGTTGACCTTGGGTAATTCTCCTGGCATTGAGCTACCCTTGCACAAAAAATGTGAAAACTTGATGCACCTGATGTTAACAGGTGCAGCGCTCCAGGTGTGTGTGAGACAAAATACGAATGTGACTTCATCACCAAGTATTCATCAGTATGGGGAAGGGGGTTCCAGACAGGGGGCTGCTCCTCCAAACAAACTTTCACGACTTACTCCTGCATAGTGACAAACCAGGACTGGTCTCTCCTGTGGTGAAGTGACTACACTGACACACTGGTTCACTAATAAGCAAGACAACACTGAAGCCATATCTTCTACCACATCTCTTCTGCAGCCAAATTGTTTTCAGCCAGGAAATGGTTAACTATCAGATGATCCCAAAGCATTTAAAAACCATTCACAATAACCCTGCTCAAACCAGGCAGCTGAGAGTGTTTAGATCAAGGCGGTAACAAGGCTTACCACATCTACAGCAACAGCAATCCTGTCAAGGCACAAGTGACAACCTGCAGCATCCACAGCCTCCCAGGAGCATGAGGATTGACCTCAGCTGGGGAATCCTGTCTACCACCTCTCCTTTCTGCTTTCTGACCGCACCTGGAGAGATACAGGAAAGCAAGGGGCAATGGGAGCAAGTTAGAGCATAGGAGGTTTAGTGTTAATACGAGGAAGACTTTTTTCACAGTAAGTGAAGGGAACACTGGAACAGGCTGCCCAGGGGGGTTGTGGAGTCTCCTACTCTGGAGACATTCAAGGCCCGCCTGGACTCATTCCTGTGTGACCTTATCTAAGGTGTCCTGCTTTGGCAGGTGGGTTGGACTTGATGATCTTTCTAGGTCCCTTCCAACCCCTAACATTCTATGATTCTATGAAAGAGGGGTTTAGTAACCTGTATATCCTGGCTTTGTCTCAGTCTGGGAGCTGCTTTTCCCAACAAGCACTGCTGCACCTCAGTCTGATCCACTGCCTACATTCATTGTTCCCTGGAGGAATCCAGCTAGTACAGAAGAGGGACATGGTCAGCAACATGTCACAGGAGCTTATTTTTCCATCTGAGCTGCATAAAACCACAAGCAGACCACCTCCCTGTTTGGTGCCTTGGTTTCTGCCCCTGTGAAATAAGGACCATAACACTTACCAAGTTGCTGCAGATGTAGAGTTAACTTGACTCTGGAATGCTGGCAGTCTGTAAACAGTAACAAGCATTCTGTAAGACTCCTTTTCCACCCATAAAGCAGAGACTCCTCCTGGCTTTCCCAGGCATACAGCCTACCGCATTCAGCTTTCTTCACCTTCACCACAGCTGGTACACTGCAAAGTCAGTGATCCCAGTTACACCCAAAAGCAGCAATTTCAGTCTTTATACCAACTTTTCCAGACTATCTGCCAGGCAGAAATGCGGTGCACCATCCTGCCTCAGACAAGCTGTCAAGGCAGCAGCGGAAGGGCTGGGGCTGAACAACTCTGGAATTCCAGCAATGTACAAACACCCGTCAGCCTGCACCAGGAATGACTCCTCCCTGCCCTGGACCAGGCTCAATCACTGGAAATACCAAAACAACTATGAGGTCACGTTCCCAGAGCAAGAAACTGGAGCCAGATATAGGCGCATAGAAAAGCATGCTAAAAAGAGACGGTGTACAGACTGGCGGCTTTGGCAGGCAGGCACCATGGGTATTTGTTACATTTAAAAACAGCTGGAGGCTGCCATGACACTTCTCTGTTCTCTGCAGGGAGCATGGAACTGAGCAGCACAACAGGGGCTTTAAACCCTTTATCCATCCCATTGTAAGAGGCACAAACATAAGAGCTTGTGAGTACAGATTTGGGTTCAAGGAACAAGGCAGGGCAAAGTTATGACTGGATTCTGAGTCCAGTGTTCCCAAAGCCACACTGTGATACCATGCTCAGGTTTACGCAGTAAGAAGTTTCCCTGTGTCAAGCTGAATGGCAGACCAAATCATGCCTGTTACTCTCTGGTTGCTTTTGTTACAGACTCAGCCAGCTTCCACAAAAACAAACAAACACTAACAAACCCACAAAAACCAAAAAAAATCCCCTCTGGTTTGGTAAATTTTCAACAGGGTCAGCAGCAAATAACTGGCTTCTGCTATTGCCCCTAAAATGAGCATTGAAAGTACTCCATTATCAGCAAAGAGACTTTTCAAAGCAGTGCAGTTTCAGCCTTTCCCAGTTCTCAGTGGAGGGAGGCTGGACATGTTTTGCTGCTTAGACTGTGAGGACAATGGCAACACAGGACTTGGAAAGGATAGAGGAATTCATGGTAGAATTCACAATAGCCTGCTCTCTCCTGTCTTTATAGGACAAGACATTTGGATTTGTAACAATAACACCCACAGTTGTATGACCGAGAGGCTCTAATAATCTAGATTTTGTTCCATGAGGACATAAACCAGATCCTAATCAGAATACATGGGGGGAGCAAAGATAGGATGAGGCAGCTTACGCCACACATCTGTATTGTGTCCAGCTCTGGAGTCCTCGGCACAAAAAGGACACGAACCTTTTGGAGTGGGCCCAGAGGACGGCCACAAAAATGATCAAAGGGATGGAACACCTCTCCTGTGAGGACAGGCTGAGAGAGTTGGTGTTCAGCCTGAAGAAGAGAAGGCTCAAGGGAGACCTTCTAGTGGCTTTGCAATAATACTTAAAGGGGGCTTGTAAGAAAGATGGTGACAGTATTCTTAGCAGGGCCTGTACCAATAGGACAAGGGGTAATGGTTTAAAACTAAAAAAGGTAGATTTAGACTAGATATAAAGAAAAAGATTTTTTACAATGAGGGTGGTGAAACATTGGCACAGGTTTCCCAGATAGATGGTAGATGCCCCATCCCTGGAAACATTCAAGGCAAGGCTGGACAGGGTTCTAGAAATCTGATCTAAGTGAAGATGTCCCTGCTCACTGCATGGCGGCTGGACTATATGACCTTTAAAGGTATCTTCCAAATCAAATCATTCTATTATTCTATGATCTCTCGTGGTTGACTGGACAGTAGTCACAGAGCTAGCATACTCTGCAACATCTACAACAGTGTCTGGCACACTGAGCTGGTGGGCTATGATTGCACCAGTCCCTTTCTCCTGCAAGCACTTTCAGATTTGTTAATAAAAGATACAAGAAAATCTGTGGTAACATGTACATGACTCCAACAGGAAAGCAATTAGACCAGAAGTGCTCAAAACTAAATCAGTTAATTTTCACCCCACTATTGTAGTGTGTTCTGTAACAAGAACCACAATACTGGGTCACACCAAGAATTCTTCTGGTCTAGTGCCTTATCTTTGACATTTTGCCACTTGCATATACATATCATGGACTACAGAGTCATCTTTCCCAAGGCAACACTCTTCGAGACAGCTACAATTGACAGTCAGCTTCTAGAACTGGAGGCTGCACACTGACCATCGTGTTTTACAGCCACCGAAACACATCATCACTGAGGTGCCTGGTTCCTTCTGGAATCTGTGTGTATTTTCAGCCTTCCTGCCATCTCATAGCAACATGGTAGTGCTAATCAACTATGTTGAAAAAGGACTTCCTTAACCTCTGAATCACAGAATCACAGAATCATAGAATCACAGAATATTAGGAGTTGGAAGGGACCTCGACACTGCTGGCTCATGGTCATTCTTCCATCTAGCAGGACCACTAGATCTCTTTCCCCTTCACTGCTCTCCTACAGGTCAGTCCCCAACCTATCCTGATCCATGGGGTTGTTCCTTCCCAGGTGCAAAACTTCACACTTGCCCTTCTTGAATTTCATTCAATTTCTCCCTGCTCAACTCTCCAGCCTGTCTAAGTCTTGCTGAATGGCAGCACAACCCTCTGGTGTGTCAGCCACTCCACCCAGTTTAGTGTCATCAGCAAACTTGCTGAGAGCACACTCTGTTCCCTCATCTAGGTCATGAATGAATAGATTGAAAAGCACTGGTCCCAGTACTGGTCCCTGAGGGACTCCACTAGACACAGCCTCCTACCTAATAAATAATTTTTCTTGACATACTTCCTCTGTGCTGTGAGAAGTAACAAAGTTGAATAAGGTCATTCTTTACTGAACTCGTCCCCATTGTACACTACTTTATAGGTCTTTACCAGCTCTTTCTACAGAAGCTACCACAGTCCCTTATCATGGTCGTTCCCCTCTTCTGTATCACATTCATATCTATGCCACTCTTTTGGAGAGTGGGTGACCAGACTGCGTGTGATACTCAATGCAGGCATAAAACAATATTACAGATTTTTTTTATTTAGTCTTTACTTCCAGTATGAGGTCTGCCTTTTTATTTACACTGAGCTGATGTACTCAGGTTACAATCCACAGTGACTCCAAAGGGCTTCTTATGGGCAGTGAGAAACTGTTTGCAAATCACTATCACATGCATAAATTGTGGCATTTATCAGCATGAAATCCCATTTGCTGTTTTATCACTTAAATATTTTTGCAAGAGACTACTCTAATTTTTCAGGGAGTTTTCAAAACAAATACCCTGAATAACTTAGAATTATCTGAAAATTATATTTTCTCTCCATCTTCCAAACCGGAGCATGTGTTCCACAGACATCCCTGCAGGACCCAGGCACTGCAGGACCCAGAGCTTTTGGTTTTCATTGCATAGCACAGCATTTGATGAAGTATGCTCTAAGGGCAGTGACCAGGAATGCTCTGTCTTAGTGGGATACTCCATCACAGTCTGCTTGTGCGCTTGTGGTCTGCACCTGAACTTGTGCTGACACAGGGCCCTGCACGGGTAGACACCTGTACCCAATACTCCACAGGCTTTGCTGGGTATAGTCTCAATGCATGTACTGTGCGTGCATAGCACAACCATTACAGCAGTGGGATGGGCCACGTTCCACATACCATTACCGGTATGAGATTAGCAGCACATCAAATTTGCACTTGCACACCATCATCTGAACTAGTCTCTTGCCCTGGCACTTGTGGAGGATCCTGGTGCATTTTGAACCAGCCACTGTGAAATCAGCCAATAGCAAATTCTTCTCAGGAAGGACATGAACAAATAACCCAGGAGACACTACTACTGTAGTGCATAGTTTTCTGCAAAGCAATTGAAGTAGCAGAGAGGTTGAAAGCAACCTAAGGCATTGTCCTCCAACAGTAGCCTCTGCAGGTTGTGACAGACAGATAGAAGTGTCAGGAAGACTTTTGTGATGGTAGCCCAAGAGCTGTCCATGGGGAGACTATTTAGATAGGAGTGGTCCCAAGGAGGACACCATGACCAGTTCCTCCTACTCCTAAGCCCTGGAAATGTGGCTAGCACAACTAAGGCCATTTTTTTCAGGTGAGCAGCCATTCTCTGTGACTGAGTCATGTATTCATTTACACACACTCATTATCAGGCCCTGAAAGTCCTGTGCAAAGCTGACCAAAAAACCAAAGGTTTCTTCTTCCCTACTCATGGCTAGGCTTCATGAACGAAGATTTGGGAAGGGCTCTACCCACATTTGTTGCAAGAGTGTTGGTGGCTAAAAAGGCCAATACGAGATAGGCATGACCAGCCTCAAGGTTACTAGGTACCACGAACCTTTTAAGAAACTAAAGCTTTAATTGTAACTATGACTTAGTGCCACCATCATTTTGTCAACGATCTCTAAAAGAACATACCAGTCCAGGGGGGGCAGACACACACACTCCCACCCACACCTCTACTGAGGACTCTGTTGGAATTGCAGAGTCCCAGGCTTGAGGGCTACAAAAGTGTTCAGCAAATGCCCATCTTAGGCACAACACATGTGAAATGTGGAAACCAATACTCCCAGTCTAGGAAATCACATACAAAAATTGGAAGAGGAGGGCGACAAACTGTGGACTTCAGGTGAGCAGCAGATAGCATGAACAAAACCACAGCTGGGCTCCACGTTCCAGAACAAGAGATGTATAGGCCACAAACCTCAAGAAAACACCCTGTTATGTGTTCAAGGCTTTGTTGAAAAACAGGGAATTAAGTGTTGAGTAGAAGTCAGACAGCATAAGGCTAAGGAGAACCGGGGTAACCAGCCTTTCCAAACAGCTGGGATAGAGCAGGCAGAAAAACACCTCACAGCCAAGTTTACCCTGAAGCACCCCAAGCTGAGCTAGCAAACCAGCAGAATCTGATGTCTGCCCCAGCTTAAGCAGACCTTACCAAAGGAAAGACCACCAGGCAGCTGCAACTACAAACAGTAACTTCAGTTCAGTAGTCCCTAAAGCACAAAGATACTCTCGCCATGCAGCAGCCTAATGGTGTGGGGAAGGGTGAAGGAGGCACTTCACCTATGTCTCATCTGTCTCATGCAATATATTGCTTGTAATCACAGCAGAAAGGCAGAAGGGAGGTCTCAGTGAAACTCAATCCTCATCTAAAATCCTGGTCTGGGATATTAGATTCTCCAGCTTATATAAAAAGAGAATATACGTATTCCTCCACACTGTCCACCAAATACTGCAAAGTCATAAGCTCCACCAACCTATTCAAAAGGCAACACAACCAAGCCACTGAATAGAGATAACTCAGGATATAAGGCATCCTGCACATTTAAAAGTGTTAAGACAGCATCTGCTGCCATAGCAAAAACTGAACCAGAAGCAGAACTGCAGGTGAAATACTGGGCAACTATAAACGTTTAAAAAACTCTGTGTTCCCTTAGCCACAACCTGAAGGTTTTTGAGGATGACTGCCAGGAGATAAGGTGTTGGACACGGAAGTCTCGGACTTCGCTCTCGATTCATTATGAATACAGCAATAAGTCGATTTTATTAAGCACACACTCTACTTAAATACATTTTCTACATACGTGCCACGTGATGGCTCAAATTACAATTGGTTACATGCATTGTCCACTCGCCTAAACATTACATATGATTTGCTAAGACCTACTGACCACAAAGCATCAATCTCCACCTCTGACTCCTCCTATCAGGTTCTTGTTGTTGCAGGTGGCAAGGCCGTTAATCTCCTTGTTTTGGCACTGCACAAACACGCTGTTCTTGAGTATGCCTTCCCAGCATACTTTCACACAGTAGAGAGTCCAAGATTGTATGCTTTCACATAATAACAGTGTCCCAAACAGCATGCTTTCACCTGGGAACAGAATCCTGTCAGACAATGTCAGGGATTGCTCACAGTACGTACACTATACGTCCAATTTCCTCCAGAAATCCCACAATAAGGAAGCCTCTGAAGCAGCTGGTCTAGGTGTTGCTATCTAAGCCCAAAAGGTGCAAACCCACAGCTGTGATCAAAAGATCACCAGACTGGAACCTCACCCAGCAGCTTCTGTGAAACACATGAAATAAGAGACTTTCAGACTACAATTTTTCAACATGAGAGTATGAATTAGTTTTCTAAATATAGACCAGTACTCTACATGCAAAGAATGACCTGGGTGCCTGCAGGGCTGATGGAGGGTAGCTCTCTACTCCTGATGACACAAGTCTTAATTTTAAAATTCAGGGCAGCTACTGACTCCCTGAGTCATCTTGGTCTGCATACCTCAGTCCCCAGCTACCTGCTGAACAAAAGATACTGATCTTCCCCACCATCTGGGGAGGGAGAATGCAATAGAGCTTAAAAGATGCCAGGATCTCTGCCATAAATCCCAAAGTTGAGGGAGGCAAACAGGGTTGTTCATTATGTACAAAAGCTAGGCTTCTTTTACTAAGCACCTAATACGGATGTGGAAGCAGGATGCAGCCAGTAACAAAAACATTGGCCTTCCCTTGAGACACAATCTCAGATCAGATGGTGCTTTGTTTGTGGGGTGAAGCATGGGGCTGGATATAGCACCTATAAGTCAGATCCAGCTTTGCATTCAAGTCTGGGAATAACCAACCTCACAGCGCAAACAAGCAATTCATCAGCATAGCCCTCACAAGGGCACAGACAGCTGCCCCAAAGCAAAGCTCGAAGCTTCCAGAGAACCTATGAAAAGCCAGTGGTTGGATCATATGTTTTCCTAATTCAGATGAAGCCTGGCCAGCTCCGATTTCCCACAACAGCTCTTGGTGTGGGAAGGGTGGGTTGGAAAAGGCCAGATCCATTTTTAGCTGGAAAGCCTGGCAGAGGGCTCAGCACTGTGCGGAAAGGCAGGGACCTGACAGCTCAGTACAGCCAGCTCCACCCAGCAGGAGACGCAAGCTGGAAAGAAAGACAAGAGTTTGTGAAAACCACTTCCCTTCAAGCTGGGAGTAATAGGAAAGAGGTTGCTCCTCCACAGTGCCAGGCAGAGAAAGACACTATCCATTTCTGAGTAAATTATAAAAAGTAGGGCAGCAGAAGACTAGCTGTGGAAAAACTGAAAAGCAGCTGAGCTGCAGCTACAGCCAGAAGCGCTTGAAGGTCAATGCCAGGCTGCAGGGCTCTGTACATTTCTTCTGAGCCCTGCATCATATCCACCACTGCAGCAACCCCACCCCCTATCACTGGGACAAGACTAGAGGTGGCCCCTGGATGGGGAACTGAGGCTGGGAACTCACCTTTGCTAGGAGGAATGACAGCTCCCTCACTCTAGCCTATTTATGTCAGCTGACACAAAAGCCCAGCCCTCATGAAAAAACCTGCCCCTAAGGACAAGACAACAGTTTAAAGCACTGACACGCACAGACATACACTATTATGACTTCAGCTCCTCCCCACATTATCAGGCATAAGACAGTCAGAGACGAGAGGTATTTGTTTAGCTAACACAATTTGTCTAACAATTGTGTATATTCATAGTAAAGTTAGGAAAAATAACCACTAAAGCTGTGTTAAGGATCACAGAGATGATGAGGCTGTAAGAAAAGCAAATGCAGTCTAGACAAGGCAGTGAAACACCAGTGCTGTTGTAGAGGCAGTGATGACAAGAGTATCATACAAAGCAAAATCTGGTTGCCCGCACTTACAAATGATAAATTCAAATGAACAGGAGCAGAAAGGGCCTGGGGCAAAGAGAAAACCTATCAAACAAGAATCTTAAGAGCCTGACTCGTTTAGTCTAACCAAATGCAGGCAGAGAGCAGATAGGATTGCTCTCTAATATCAGAGGAGTTTAATAAAACTGCTGAAGCAGAAGGACAATGCTGGCACAAAAAGAGGAGAATAAACACACTGTGAACACATTTAGGCTGAGAATTAGAGGCAGGGGAAAAAAGATCAGCCATCAGAACAGGAAGTTTTCCAGCTGGGACAGCTAGTTTTAGGATGATGTTTTATTTGCCGTCTGACTGGGTTATAGGACACACACACCTCTGCCCACAAATGTCCTTCATGCTCCTAGCTTTGTTCCCAGCTGGTAATAACTATGGGTCATCACTCAGACAGCTCCTTTCTTGCAACAGACTTTGTTGAGGATCAGTCCAGTTGGAAAATGTAGGACAAGCACATGGTGCTCCTTTGCCCTCCCACTCTGTAAGAGCTGCCCTTGAGTACTGACCTTCAGTCTACAGGTCAGTGGAAAAGAGTTGTGTGGATGCACACCAATAAACTGAGAGCCACTGGACAGACAAGCCAAATTGCAGGTGTGGCAGTTAGCCACATAAAACAACTTCCAGGTGCCTCTGCCTTGAAGTACCAGATGAGAGGGACTTTTTACAAGAGCATGTACTGATAAGACAAGGGGTAATGGCTTTAAACTGAGAGAGGGTAGATTTAGATTAGATATAAGAAAGACATTGTTCACTGTGATGGTGATGAGGCACTGGAACAGTTGCCCAAAGAGGCTGTGGATGCCCTACCCCTGGAAGTGTTCAACTCCAGCCTGAATGAGGCCTTGATCAACCCTGTCTACTAGAAGGTGTCCTTGCCCATGGCAGGGGGGCTGGAACTAGAAAATTTTTAAAGTCCCTTCCAACCCAAACCGTTCTATGCCCCATGCAGAGGTTGCTCCACGTCATCTTGTTGGACTCAGGGAGGAAAGAAGATGCTTTAAGCCCTCCTCTGCTACAGTACACAAAAAGTAACCATATTATCACTGGTTATCATCTAAGTATCATTCCTGATCCTGAAACTGCTGCCTAGTGGGCTAGGGACCATTCAGTTACTACAGCAGAACGCAGTGTTCCAACCATGAACCATTATATTATGAAATAATGAGAAAAAAAGTGAGTGGAAATGGCAAACTACATGTCAGGCATTTTTAAATATCTGTTAAATACAAGAGCTTCATAATAGAGAAAATTATCACCTTCAGATATTGTACAGCCGAGAACTGACACCCACCACCACCCCTGGCAGCACCACGCACCCGAGAAATACCGACACTCTCCGTCAGCTGCCGTCCCCCTCCGCGCTGCCCCCGCTGCCGCCGTCCCTCACCGGACCGCTCCGCTGTTTACAGCCGGACGGCAGGGCGGGATCTCGGCGCAGTGCGGCGGTATCTCGGCGCGGCACTGCCCGCCCTCATCTCTCCGGGACCGCCCGGGAGTCGGCGTCATCCGTCGGAGGGTGTCTGANTTTAAAAAAAATTATTTTACAAAATCAGGGGTGATGTAGGACAGACGTCACTTCCAGCTGATATGTTTTGAATAATGATCTTGTCAAACCGCTGAAATATTGGTATCTGTGCAAGTTCACCAACAGCTCTATTATCCCCTGCATGTGCTATGCAGCATTTGCAAATCCCCTTCGGCCAAAAGGTGAGAGCTTTGCACGTAAACCATATGAGAAGTGACACAGTCTCAGAGTTGCCTTGCTCTGTGAGCAAAAGATCTGCCTCTGCTGCTCTGCATTACATCCTGCTTCTTTACATCCTAGGAACAGCTCTGAGAGGACTTTTGGCCTACAGACCAGCCTGGGTATCATAAGGATGTCTGCTTAGCTACGTAAATTCTTTTTCCTCTAGCCCCAGTAAGGCTGACTGTGAAAGTCATAATCCTCATCAGAAAGCTGTGATTATCTCTGCAAAGTGAACAGTAAATCAGAGGGCTGTGACAAGTGCTAACTATGGCAGTGGTTTCCCCAGTCAGGGTGCAGGCTCTCTCACTTTGCTGAGGTATCATCCTGCAGAGGAGATCACCAGATCAGAATTCGCTCCTTCACTAGCATGCAGCTCCTGGTGGCTGAGGCCTAGATTCAGTCACAGATCTAGTTTTGCACTGGCAATGCTCAAATTTAATACCACAGTATGCAACAACCCTCCCAAAATAGCAGATGCAACAGACAGGGTTTTTCTGGTGCTGCGTTAAACCCAGGGAGATGAAACATTCTATGAAAGCTTAAACGATCTTACACAGTGACTTCTAAACTTGGATCACAGAGGGCAAGGTGTTTGTATACAGAGACCAGAAGAAATGGGGACATGGCTGGCCTATTGCCGTCCTACATTACCTCCAGCAATAGCTCAAAGACTCAAGGCAAAGAGCTCCCAACAAATGCCAGATGGTTACTGTGAGAAAAAAAATCCAATTCAAAACAAGGAAGGAGTCTAAATTTGTATAAAGGAGAAAAAAAATCCAAAAAACCCCACTTCAAACTTTTCTCCCCCACAAAACAAAGCAAAACACCAACCCAATCCAACCAACCAAAAACAAACAAAGAAACAAAACCCAGACAAACAAAATATCTAGTGCTTCTTAGCCCTTTGTACAAGAAACTCCATTCAGGCAGCTCAACAGCGCTGGCAGAACAGACTCTCAGGTTGGCACGCTGGCCTACCACACAGTAACCCTGCTGATCACGGAGCTGGTGTAACAAAACAGTGAGCAAATCCCGGCCCTTCAGGATCACTGTGGTTTTGGCTGTGTCAGTGCATCTTAGGTCCCTCTGCTGGCAGGCAGACTGATAGGATTTTCAGCTTTCTGTAACTCATTATTGACAGATGAATTGTTCCCAAATAAAATATTAGCCAGCACAGAGAAACTCTGCAGAGGCTCCTGGGACCTCACTAAGTTCCTCTGAAACGTGACCACACAGATCATCAGAGAGGGATGCTTCAGCCTTTGCAGTGAGCAACAGCACCGGTGGAGCGAAGAAGCAGGACAGCTTGCACTAGCCATGAAATAGCATCTCTGCCTCTGATACTGCCTGAGTGATCTCCAGCAAGACAGATATGCATGTGCCTCAGTCTGTTATGGTGCAAAGAGACACACAGTGCTGGCAGCTCAGATGAGCTGTAACCATGATATGGGCTTCTTGGGGCCAGATTTTATGGCATGATCCATACAGAAACCAGAGCTTCTTTTGTCCTTTTATTTTAATTCTAAATTAAGTGGCTGCTAAAAATCTTGACAGGGCTCTGAGACAATGATCTTTTAAAACGGCAGATTTGCAATGCAGATAAAACAGAGCAGGCTGATGCATATCAAGTCGGTGTCCCTTGACCAATTAGTGGTTTCTCTGAGCTTGCGGCACTTCTTGACTGCAGATGCAGGAAGAGGGTGGTGTTTGGGCACTGGCCATCTCTTGAGAAACTGGATTAACTGTTAGTTTGGAAGGAGGTTATTTCCAATTCATGCCTTCCAAAGTGCTTGTGTACAGTTAAAAGTCTACAAAATTACACATATTACAAAGATTTGGAGGTTGTGTGGCTGGACCTAAGGCACACCCAGGATCAATATTTTCACCCTAGTAATATAGCCCAGAGTGGATTCATGACAGAAACAAAGGCACATTACTGAAAATGTCATTGCCAATTCAGCCTTTTCCTCAGTTTGGACTTCTCTTCACTCTGAGATTCGTAGTTAAAGGGAGGGAAAAAAGAATAGCGTCATGAACTATCTCAGGGAGTGTACATGCCTCTTGCAGCATGTCTTCTCTTGTTCCAGAGATGCCCTCTGGAATACCATATAATGGCTCTAACTCACTCTGCCTGCCTTCCCTGGCAGCAGCACATGTCTTTGGAAAAGAAGCTGCAGTCAGAGAGTGGATATGCATGAAAGAAAAGGCCAAAATCCTTGAACTGGTAGCCCAAGGGTCAGAGTTCTGGGCAGTCACTGTCTCAGTGCTTTGCAGGGAGCACAGCGTCCTCTCCTGACAGCCCTTTGCTTTGGTTTGCTTTAGGGGTTTTTTTTGTCTTTTTCTTTCTTTTTTTTTTTCTTCTTTTTTTTTTCTTTTTCCTACAGCCCTTTGTGTTTATGCTTGTCACTATTTGGTGAAAATGTTCCAGTTGTGGCAAAAGGTGATTTTGGCCGCATGTTTCTCCCAGACATAATGAGTGCTCCAAAGCCATGCTGATGGGAGAAGGCATAGCCAGAGCGGCGAGTACTGGTCCGACGCAGGCGTCTCTTGGGTGAAGGTGGAGGTGGCCTCTTTTTGGCTTCTTTGATCTTGAGCAAGACCTGAAATCGGAAAATAAGAGGGAAAAAGTAGGAAATGCATCATTATTCACAAGAACAGTAAAAAGGAAACAGAAGCAGGGGTCTAAAGCCAAAAATTATTGAAGAAACTGTGGGATGGCAGATGAGATTGCAGAGCAGGAACTGAACTGGTAGCAAAGGGTGGCAGCCTAGTGAAAGGAAAAGGCTATCTTACTCTAAAAGGTTTTTGTGGGAGTGTCATCTGTAAGTCATGAGAATGGATGATTTCAGTTGCCCCTCATAGCTCTGCAATGCTGCAGTTGGGTTATTACTGCAGGTCTTTTAGGCATTTCGATCAAATAACCCAAAATGTGAGAGTCATCTCAACAATAGTCTGAAGTTCAGAAAACAAATAAGGAAATATTTTTAAATTGGTTTGTTTAATCTAGAAAACAGGTCACTAAAGGGGGCTGCAATATGTAAAAGCTTTTTATGATGAGAATGGTGATCAAAAGGTTTTCATATTCCTTGCAAGAAGGTAATGAAGTAATACACTTTACTTGCAGGTGGTGAGCTCTGCTCTCACCTGGCTACCAAGATCATCTGAAGACAAGTATCTTTTCAGAAAGGGCCAGTCATAGAATAATACAACCATTTAGGTCGGAAAAGACCTTTAAGGTCATCAAGTTCAACAGTTAACCCGGCACTGCCAGGTCGCCAGTAAACCATGTCCCTAAGCACCGAATCTATGCATCTTCTAATTATCTCCAGGGATGGGGACTTTCCTTGGCAGTCTTTTGCAGTGCTTGACAACCCCTTTGGTGAAGAACTTTTCCTAATGTACAACGTAAGCCTCCTCTGGTGCAATTTGAGGAGATAGGTGCAACATTTGCTGTTGTCCTGTCAGTTGTTACTTGGGAGAAAAAAATTACAACTATCTTACTACAATCTCCTTTCAGGCAGCTGTAGAGAATAATAAGTTCTCCTCTGAGCTTCCTCTTCTCCAGACTGAACAACCCCAGTTCCCTCAGTTCTTCCTTATAAGACTTGTGCTGTAGATGCCTCACCAGCTTTGTAACCCTTCTTTGGACACACCCCATCACCCAAATGTTCTTCTTGTGGTGAGGGGCCCTAAACTGAACATGGTATTTGAAGTGTGGCCTCGCCAGTGCCAAGTAAAGGGTGACAATCACTTCCCTAGTCCTTCTGGCCACCCTATTTTGGGTGCAAGCCAGGATGCTATTGTCCTTATTGGCTCATTGCTGGCTCATGTTCAGCCAGCTGTTGACCAGCACCTCCAAGTCCTTTTCTACCAGGCAGATTTCCAGCCACTCTTCCCACACCCTGTAGCATTAGATGGGTTTGTTTTGACCCAAGTGCAGGACCTGGCACTTAGCCTTATTGAACCTCATCCCATTGGCTTCATCCCATCTATCCAGCCTATTCACATAGAGCTTCCTTATATTCAAGCTTCTTAACAGTCCTGCCCAACTTGTTGTCATTGCCAAATTTATTGAGAGTGCATTAGATCCCCTCATTCAGACCACTGAAAAAGATATTAAACAGGACAGGTGCTAGTACTGAGCCGTGGGGAATACCACTAGTGACTGGGCACCAACTGGTTTTAAGTCCATTCACCATCACCCTGGGCTACGCCATCCAACCAGTTTTTCATCTAGCAAGGTGTATGCCCATCCAAGCCATGAGCAACTCGTTTCCATAGGAGAATACTGTGGAAACAGTATCAAAGGTTTTACTGAAGTCTAAGTAGGTAACATTGGCAGCCTTTCCTTCACCCACTAAGTGGGTCATCTTGTCACAGAAGGAAATCTGGTTAGTCAGGTGGGACCTGCCTTTCACAAATCCATGCTGACTGGGCCTAATTGCCTGGTTTTCCTGTGCATGCCACATGACGGCTCTCAGGATAATCTGCTCTATAACCTTCCCCAGCACTGAGTTCAGACTGACAGGCTTGTAGTTCCCTGGATCCTCTTTCCATTCATCATTGTAGATGAGCATCACATTTGCTAGCCTCCAGTCAACTAGGACCTCACCAGTTAGCCAGGACTGCTGATAAACAATTGAAAGTGTCCTGGTGACCACTTCTGCCACTTCTGCCAGCTTCCTCAGTACCCTTGGGTGGATCCAGCCCCACAGACTTGTGTGCTTCTAGGTAGTGTAGTAGGTCACTGACCATTTCCTCTTGGATTATGGGGGTTTCATTCTGCTCCTTGTCCCTGTCATGCAGCTCAGGGGTCTGGGCACTCAGAGAACAGCTGGTCTTACTGTTAAAGACTGAGGCAAAGAAGGCCTTAAGTACATCAGCCCTTTCCTTGTCTTTTGTCCCTCTTTCTGCTCACATCCAATGTGCTCTTAATGTATTTATAGGAAAAAAAATTATTCTCTTTTACAACAGTAGATAGATTAAGTTCTAGTTGGACTTTGGCCCTTCTGATCTTCTCCCTGCATAACCTTACAATGTCCTAGTGGTCCTTCTGAGGTGCACGCCCCTTCTTCCAAACTTCATTAACTCTTTTTTCCTGAGTTCTAGCCAAAGCAACCTATTCAGCCAGACTGATCTTCCTCCCCACGAGCTCATCTTTCAGCACATAGAAACAACCTGCTACTGCAGCTTTAAGAGTTCCTTCTTGAAGAACATCCAGCCTTCCTGGACCCCTTTGTCCTTCTGTACTGTCTTCCAAGGAACTCTGTTAACCAAGCCCCTAAACAGGCCAAAGTCTGCCCTCTGGAAGTCCAAGGTAATAGTTCTACTGATTCCCCCTTGTTAGTTCTCCAAGAATCAAGAACTCTACCATTTCATGATCACTATGCCAAGACAACCTCCAACCTTCATATCACGCACAAGTCCTTTTGTGTTCACAAACAACAGGTCCAGTGGGGCACCTTCCCAGATTAGGGAAGGAAGGGCTAGAGATTCTAAGCCTTCGCAGTCTTACAGATTTTATCTGCCTCTTCATCTATAACAGACTCCCACGATGATATCTGCCTTGTTGGCCTAGCCCCTGATTCTTACCCATAAACCCTTGCATCTTTGCTGCCACATGAATTTCCACCCCCTGCCTTCACTGAGATAGCAAGCCAAAAGAGCTCACTAGCACATCGTCCTTCAAACACTGGCTTGCTGCCACTAGGCTTATCTCCACTGAGCATGGCTTTGTCTTTTTCCACCTTCAAATCTAGTTTAAAGATCTTTTGAAGAGCCCTTCTAACTCCCATGCAAAGATCCAGATCCTGTTCCTCCTTTGAGACAGGTGTACTCCATCTGTCACCAACAGGCCTGGTGTCATGTGGACTCACCCATGATGAAGTTTTGTCAAAGTCAGGAGACCAGCACTGAGTGCCAGTGTCTTGGCAGAATCCCTAGCTGGTGGACCCGTCATTCCTGCTTGGGACAGCAGCAGCTGTGAGTACTTGGACTCTCTAAGCATCAGGTCTGTATTTAAATTTCTCTCATACTGCCAGCTGAGCATCTCTGTACAGCAGGAAACACAAACACCCCTCTCCTATGACAATTCTTTTCCCACATGAGGCAGAAAAGTAAAGCAATTTTGCACTAGAGAGAGAGAGAATCATCGAATCATTTTGGTTGAAAGAGACATTTAAGACCAAGTCTAACCATTAACCAGCACTAACAAGTTACCACTAAACTGTGTCCCTCAGTACCACATCTACATGTCTTTTCAAACCCCTCCAGGAATAGTGAGTCTGTCACTTTCCCGAGCAGCCTGTTACAGTCCTTGACAACCCTTTTGGTGAAGGAATTTTCCCTAACGTCCAATCTAAACCTCCGTTGGCACAAGTTGAAGCCATTTTCTCTTGTCCTGTCAATGCTCAACCCAAGCACAGGGGCTGTGATTCTAAGCCACAGCTCGCTCAGACTTCTACTCAACTGAAGGGTAAACTCAGCCCATTTTTACACAACTGGATTGCCTCTAACTGTGTCCTTGAGGACCTCACATCCTCAGAGTCTTCTCCTGCATCACCTACCCCTTCTGTAAGGGCTGAGAATTCCCCTTCGCTCATTCTGCAACAGACATGGAGCAATTGGGGAACTTCCTAGACGAACCAAGGGCGATCAGGGAAACCCCAGAGGAGCACTGAGGAGCACCCCCACGGTGGGGTGTATCCTCGGAGACGCTGGTGTGCCGCAGCTCAGTGTAGGAAGAGGAAGGAAGCACTAGGTGGCAGCAGCACTTAGCAGATGTTTCCGTTTGAAACCCAGCCCGGGGAGCTGTGTTTACGCTACTCTGGAGGGCTCCATTTGCTGTAGGGACCTGTGCGCTCACTGCTCACTCCATCTCTCCAGGCTTCTCCTTTATATTCCTGGTGATGGGAGGGCAGCTGGTTTCAGAGAAGATTCATAACCACTGGCTACAAAAGAAGTAAATACTGAATTGAAGAAATCCCCAGCAAACAGGTACACTATGTGGAGAGTGAAGGGCTGCAGTCTTCTAAGCTAAAAACTGTACAGCAGCAGGGCAGGATGTCACTGAGCCACAGCACTTAAATCCTGTACCTAAAAATAGAACAGCCTCCTCTCTCCAATGCAATCTAATCCACATCTAAATAATCTCAGCTTTGGTCCCAGCTTCAGGTGGTATGAATTGTGCCAAAATCCAAATTCTGTTCTTCTTCTCAAGGGACTAGGGGACAGATGGATGGCAGCACTTGCACCTACAAGAATATGCACTCTGAGCAATACCAAGCCCATGCAAAATGGCTCCATGGTAAGCTTAGGTGGTACTAAGTAGGATTTATGATAACAAGGTATCTCCTTACTTTATCACTGGGAGTTGGCTTTAACTGTGTCTTCAGGAATCGAAAGCCAACTACAGGCAGCACACAGAGGGTGATGCTGAGAAAGATTGCTAGCCACACATTTGGTTGGCTGAGGGTGTTTCGAGCCGTACCTGAAAAACAAAAGCATGATTAAAATCATAACAGCAGCACCTCTCAGCACCATTCACCTGAACATTTCATCCCCTGTGATTTCCAAAGCACCTAGGAAACAGACCAAAATATAAAGCAGACATCGCCTCTAACAATGAAATCAATTACCTGTAGACAGGATAGCAATATCAATATCACTCTCTGAGATGAGCAAACAAAAATGCAACATCCAGACACAACTGGAGTGACAGCTCAGGGAGACAAGGATGTAAGAGTGCATGCCTCATCTCTTTACAAAGAGTTAAATCGCTGCAAAGTATACATACAAATGTTCAGGAGACCTTCAGCAGCAGTCTAGTCCTCTCATCTGCCAAAACTCTACTGCAAAGGAGGAATACGGTTTTTCTTAACTTCCAGCACGATTTCCTAAGTGCTGACTCTACCCAGCAGACGATAGGATCACAGCCCTTTTTTGAGAAGAGCATGTGTTAGCCTGGGTGTCTGCATGGACAGTGTGGCTTAATAGATGTATTGGCAGAGCAACTGCCATATGTTAGCGTGACACTGCCACGTTCTTTGAAACTGAAGTGCTCACTTCTGGCTCCTCCAAAACTGAAGGAATGTAAGATAGAATAAACAATCTGCAAAACCCTCATTATACAGCTTATTGATGCTGTAGGTGGCAATAAAGTTGCTGAATGTTTTTGTCTGAACAAACTCTGCTGTCATACAACTCCTCCAAAATTAAAGTGAACAAGTTATCTGAGCCCAGACTAGAAACACTTTACTTTTCAATGGTTTCAGACTAAGACCTTATGAAGCATTACGGCTAGTTTGACCTTTGCAGTACTAATAGAGCAGCAGACAGAGATACACCTGGCAAGTGTGTTACTACTTATCTGAACAGCCACTCTGTATTCCCTCAGCATTTTGATACTAAAAGCTTGCAGTGGATATGACTGTCTGCTTGGAAAGTACTTGCAACAACTGACCTGCATCTGCAATATTTCTAAAATGGCCAAGCAACCTGGTATTGCAATGAAGATGGGCAGAACAAGTCTTTGCTTAACAATTAATCCAGAAATAAAGATGTTGATGAATACATCAATCTGAGATTTCAAAGAAGTGTTGAAATATCAGTAGTAGAGTCTTATAACAGTGCTGCATTTGTATTGGCTATGGGAGCTATTGAAAATATCTGAATTACTTTGCTAAGGTTTCATCTTCTTCCTGGTCAAAGTCTCAGAAGACAGACTCATTTTTATGAGTCTTAACTTTTTTTATATATTCAGAAACCTGTTATGTAGAGTAACTCCAAAGACCTGGTTATCATGAGGTTTTCTTTGTTGGGAATTTGCCGTTTAACTTGACTAAGGGTTCACTATAATCACGTGGCATTTTTCTAATGTCTATCTGGATGTTGTACTTTTATGTTTTCCTATACCAATGTGTTAACTTATTTACAAAAAAACTGTGCATCATAATGCAAAAAAAATAAAATGCTTCTTGTTCTGGAGCCCCTATTACAAGAGGGATATGGGGGTGCTGGAGCGAGTCCACAGAAGGGCCAAGAGAATGATCAGAGGACTGGAGCACCTCTTCTACGAGGACAGACTGGAAGAGTTAGGATTGTTCAGTCTGCAGAGGAGAAGGCTCCCAGGGGACCTTATTGTAGCCTTCCAGTACCTGAAGAGGGCCTACAAGAAATCTGGTGAGGGACTTTTTAGGAGGTCAGACAGTGATAGAACAGGGGAAATGGGTGTAAGCTAGAGGAGAGTAGATTTAGGTTGGATATTAGGAAGAAGTTCTTCACTGTGAGGGTGGATAGGCAGTGGAACAGGTTGCCCAGAGAGGTTGTGGAAGCCTCATCCCTGGAAACTTTTAAGACAATGCTTGATGGGGGCCTGGGTAACCTGATCTAGTGGATGGTGTCCCTGCCAGGCAGGGGGATTGGAACTGGATGATCTTTGAGGTCCCTTCCAACTCCAACAATCCTATGATTCTATACTTGTAAGATTTGGACACTTGGAAACATAACATAAAAGAGCAGCAGAAAGCATTCCAGACAGCTCAACAGGTTTATTTAAGGACCATTCCTGCAGCTGCACATGTTCACCTGGATCAATGGGATTCAAAATACACTTTCCAACCAGTCTCAGAAATACCCTGGCATTTCTTGTAGAAAAGGCAGCCAATATATTCTGTGTTTTCTCTAGAGAGGCAATAACATGTACTATAAACACTCAACAGATTTAGGCCCCAGAGTATGCCCATTTTGACTACAGTCCAGATTTGTCCCAGGGCTTACCAATGAAGGGAAAGGAAGCTGTGAAGATCAAGTACATGCCATCACTATACATGGTGAAGGTGATAGCAAAGTAAACAGAAAGGCTGCCCCAGATGAAGAATTGATTCACAACTGTCCAGTAAGAGGTGTCCAAGCCAATCTGAAAAAAATGGGGCAATACAACTATTGTCAGTGCCTTAATTATTTAGCAGATCTATGTTGAACACAGTTAGTTCTCTGTGTTGTACACCTGCCTCTAAGACTGTTATTCATTCAAGTCTCAAGAAATATCAAGCCACAGATCATAGGATGCTGGAATACCAGTCAGGGCAAGTATTACTACATTTGCCCTGTTGTTGCCCCCTTTGCAGGCATTCACCAGTGGCCAGTACTGGAGAGAGGATACTAAGTTCAAAAGAACCATGCTTAAGTCCCCATCCCCAAGCTGTGATCCACCATTGTAAGTCAGGAGAAGGAACATACAAGACCTGATACAGCAGAAACCATTATCCAGGGAGGTGTGATTGACTGGTTTTCTTTTAAGAAGTTTTTTTTTGCCCTGCCAACACCATCTGAATTTTATACCACTCAAGTCTCAGCTATCTCTTCCAACAAGTGCAGGCCTAGCTTCTGCATCATGCATGGGGCCAGACTACAGACAGCTCCATAATGGAGATCCTAAAAATAACTGCCTGATAGGTGACAGATAGTCCTGTGCCTCAGACCCTTCCCATAAAACTGGAACAAGTTCTTCTCTACTTCCATTCTTAACTGTTTTGTCTGCTGTGACTGCAAACTTCCCAAGGCAAAGATTCTGCTTTCCTGTCACCTGGATCTTTTCACAACATAAAAATGTCTTGTAAATCTCTTGTTCCGCTGAACTGAGGAGAGTCATCTGGTGTCAAGAGACTTTTCTTTTTCCCAAGAATGCAAGATGAGTAAAATAATTTTTAAAAAATTAAAAGTAACGGGTGATCAGCTTGCCAAGTGGCCTTCCAGATACTGACTTCATTAACCAACAACTAAACCAACTAGTTATTCCTAAAAACATTAACTGAGATGCCTTACCTGTACAGACACCACTATCAGTAAGCAGGTCTGAGCCATCAGTGCAAAGGACTGGTAGTCAGCAATGGCCTTCCCATCACTTCTCATCGTATTGTACATGGCCCCATAGGGGATGAAGAAGAGAATGAGGGAGCTGTAGATCCCATGCAACATGCATGTGACAAACACCATTTTGTTAAAATAGAGGTTCTGTTGCCCAGGAACATACAGCTGAGGAAACAGAATGCTCCAACGATCATCCACATCCTGAAAATAGAGAGGAGGTCGTCAGATTTGGTGGCACCTACCCAGCTGACCACACAAGACCGCTTAGGGTTGCCACATCTCTGTGACATACATTTCCATGAGAAAAGGTTTAGCACACAAGTCACTCAGGTAAGCTGACTAGCATGCCACATCCCAAGGTCACCTAGACATGCTTTTCGCGTTGAATTTCACTTTTTTTGTGCTGAGAAAAATTACAAGTGCTGACAAAGGGAGAGGGAAAGAGAAAGGGAGAAGGAAAGGAAAAAGGAAAGGGAAAAGGAAAGAGAAAAGGAAAGGGAAAGGGAAGAAAAAGAAAAAAGAAAAAAAAAGAAATAAAAAAGAAGGAAAAAGAAGGAAAAAGAAAAAAAATAAAAAAGAAAAAGGAAGGTGCACTTTATTTTAAGCAGACTGCGTGGTCTGATCTCCAGATAGCTGTCTGGAAGCTGAGAGACAGGAAATACCTCCCCTGGGACCACACACAGTCAAGGCTGTCTGACTTAGACCCCTTAAGTGTCTAGAGCTGAACATTGTGATCTACTGCAGAATGGCAAGTTCCTAGTTACTTGTAAAAGGCATATAGGAGTAGCTTTATTGCTCATATGTCTTGTCAAACACTAATAATGAGGTTGAAATGCTTATGGAGAATTACTGTAGAAAGACTTCCACTAGAAAGGCTGGACCTGGAAAACCTGGCTTCAGAGACCTTATTCATTCATTATTTTGTGTGTGAAATAGTGAAATAGCTCTGGTATTTGCAAAAGATTAAGTATACTTAAACAAAGACATTTTTATGGCCAGAATGTGTTTGTGAAGCCTTTTCTAAAGGAGCCAGAGGCCTCTCCCAGTGAACCAGTGGGCCTGAAAGAAGAAGCCCAGAGTGATAAAGACCTCAAGGAAGAAGCCACCACCTGAATGAGCCAGACAATGTTTTGAAAACAAGGAGAAAGTTTACAGAGTCAGGAGAGAGGTTGGAGGTTAACATCGAGGAAGATCTGGACCCTTGCAGGTCTCTGGTTGCAGCAAATGCTTGAGTCTAGTCCTCTTACTGGGGGAAGCTGAAGATACTGCCTGTGTGAGGTGTGATCAAATAAATGACCTGCTCAGGCAGGTGGTTGAACTTAGGGAGGAGGTTGAAAGGTTAAGAAATATCAGAGAATGTGAGAATGAAATAGATTGGTGTAGTTATACCCTACAGCAAAGGCATCAGGTACAGGCTCTACAAGTAGTCGAGAATCCACTTCCTTCCTGTCACCAGCTGGATGGAGGGCATGTAAGGAAAAAGGGGAAATGGAGACATGACCCTCCTAGGAAAGGTAAGCGAAAACCCTCTGGGCCATCCACAGCTTCCCAGTTGCATTTGCAAAATAGGCATGGGGCTTTGGAACCTGAGGGTCAGACAGGTGAAGTTGGAGATGAAGATCCATCTAGTGAGTTCCCCAGGGCTAGTAACTCATTCCCATGCCTTAGGACTTCTTCAACTAAGAAAAACAGAAAGGTAACTGTAGTAGGTGACTCCATTCTGAGAGGAATTAAGGCCCTATTTGCCGACCAGATCCATGCCACAGGAAAGTCTGCTGCCTCCCTGGGGCTCAGGTTAGTGATGTTAAAAGGCGGCTTTCTGATCTGCTGCAGCCCTCTGATTACTACCCTCTGTTGGTTACCCAGGCCAGTAATTATGAGGTTGTAGAGAGAAGTGCAAAAGAAACGAAAAGGGACTCTAAGGCATTGGGGCTACTGATAGAAGGCCCAGGTGTGCAGATGGTGTTTTCATCAATCCCCCAAGTGGTATCGAGTAATAAGGAAAGAGGCAGGAAAACACACCTGATTAACATGCAGCTTAGAGGCTGGTGCCACCATCATAGTTTTGGGTTCTTTGATCATGGAGAAGTTTATATGGCACCAGGTCTGCTGGCAGCAGATGGAGTACATCTGTCTCAACAGGGTTAGAGGATGATTGCACATGAACTGGCAGAGCTCACTGAGAGGGCTTTAAAATAGGCTCAAAGCGGGAAGGGGATAAAACCAGGCTCACTAGAGATGAGCCTAAGTATGGCTTTCAATCTGCTGTCTCAGTTGAGGTGGGTAATGGTAATACATGTGGCTTCCCAGACACAGTCCTCACTAATAGATTAGCTACCATGAAATGGCTGGGAAGGGTCAGTTAGGAACTAGGACTTCTCACCTCAAAATGGTAGCAGGATCATTAACCCAGCTGAAATGCACCTTACCTAACGCATGCAGCGTGGGTAACAAGAAGAGCTGGATGATGTTTCAGTGGTTACTGACAGATTACAAATCATGCAAACATCTGAGAAGGGTCATGTTGAAACTGGGGTCCACACCCACAAAAGGGTGTTGGGACCACTCGCCCATCTGAAGTGCATGTACACTAATGCATGCAGCATGGGCAACAGACAAGAAGAGCTTGAAGCCATGATTCATCAGGACAACTATGATGTAGTGACTATCACAGAAAACGTGGTGGGACACCTCACATGACTGGGGTGCCACTATTGATGGCTACAAGCTCTTTAGGAGGGGCAGGCAAGGAAGGAGAGGAGGTGGAGTGGCCCTATATCTTACGAACTGTTATGATTGCCATGAATTTAAGTAAGGGGATGATAAGCTCGAGTGTGTGTGGATCAGAATTAGGGGCAAGGCCAGTAAGTCAGATATTGTTGTGGGTGTCTGTTACAGAGCTCCCAGCCAGAACATTGAGGTTGATGACATGTTTTATAAACAATTACCTGGGTAAAATCTCAAGGTCGTTTGTCCTTGTCAGGGATTTCAGTTTCCCTGATATCTGTTGGAATTACAACACAGCAGTGAGGGAACAGTCCCAAAGGTTTCTGGAATGTGTTGAGGACAACTTCCTGATGCAGTTGGTGGGTAGGCCAACCAGGGAAGGGACTCTACTGGACCTGCTTTTTGTGAACAGGGAAGGGCTGGTAGGGGATGTGGTGGTTGGAGGTCATGTTGGGCACAGTGACAACAAACTGGTATGGTTCTCTATCTTAAGAGATGTCAGGAGTGGGGGTAGCAAAACTGCCATCATAGACTTCCCAAGGGCAGACTTTAACTTGTTTCATAGCCTGATTTCCAGAATTTCTTGGGAGTCAGTACCGAAGGATTTAGAAGTCCAGGAAGGCTGGATAGTCTTCAAGAGTGAGATGTTGAAAACACAAGAGCAGGCCATGCCTATGTGTTGTAAGGCAAGTCAGTGGCATAGAAGAGCAGCCTGGCTGAATAAGGAGCTCTGGCTGGCACTCAGGGAAAAAAGGAGAATTTATTGCCTTTGGAGGAAGGGGCAGGACACTCACCATGACTACAAAGCAGTCATAAGGCAGTATGCGGAGGGAATTAGAAGGTCCATAGACTTGTTAGAAATCAACTCATCCTCCTTGGTAAGTGACAGCAAGAAAAGTTTCTTTAAATATGTTAATAGCAAAAGAAGGACGAATGAAACCCTCCATTCTCTAACGCGTGCTAGAGGAAACTTAGTGACAAAAAATGAGGACAAGGCTGAGGTGCTTAATGACTTCTTTGCTCAGTCTTCAGTATTAGGACTAACTATATATAGGGAACCCATACCCTAAAGCTAGGAAACAGGGACTAGGAACAGAATAACTCCCAGATTATTCCAGGAGGAGGTGGTCAGTGAGCAGATGCATCACCTGGACATGCACAAATCCATGGGGCCAGACGGGATCTATCCAAGAGTATTGAAAGAGCTAGCACGGGCTAGCACTTTGCATCATTTTCCAGCAGTCCTGGCTGACTGGGGAGGTACCAGCAGACTGGAAATCAGCCAGCATTATCCCCATATATAAGAAGGGATGGAAGGATGATCCGGGAAATTACAGGCCTGTTAGTCTGACTTCTGTACCAGGAAAGTTAATGGAGCAGATCATCCTGAGTACGGTTCTGCAGCACATGCAGAACAACCAGGGCAACAGGCCCAGTTAGCATGGATTTATGAAGGGCAGGTCCTGTTTGACTAACTTAATCTGCTTCTATGACAGGGTGACATGGTTATTGGACAAAGAAAGGGCTGTGGATGTTGTCTACCTTGACTTTAGCAAGGCATTTAACACAGTTTACCATAGCATTCTCCTAGAGAAGCTGGCTGCTTGTGGCTTGGAAGTGCACATGCTTTGCTGGATAAAAAATTGGTTGGATGGCTGAGTCCAAAGAGTTGTACTCAATGGAGTCAAATCCCGTTGGTGGCCAGTCATGAGTGGTGTCCCCCAGGGCTTAATGCTGGACTACTCTGTTCAATATCTTTACTGATGACTTGGATGAGGGGACAGAGAGCATCCCTAGTAAGTTTGCAGATGACACTAAGATGGGGGTAGTGTCGATCTACTTGAGTGGAGGGAAGCTCTGCAGAGGGACCTTGACAGGCAGGATGGGTGGGCGAAGGCCAATTGTATGAGTTTTTATAAGGCCAAGTGTAGGGTCCTGCCTTTTGGTCATAACCACCCCCAGCAGCTCTATAGGCTTGGGGAGGAGTGGATGGAGAACTGCCCAGCAGAGAAGGACCTGAACATGAGCCAGAAGTGTGCCCAGGTGGCCAAGAAGGCCAATGGCATTCTGGCTTGTATCAGGAATAGTGTGGCCAGCAGAAGCAGGGAGGTGATCTTGCTCCTGTACTTGGCGCTGGTGAAGCCACACCTTGAGTACTGTGTGCAGTTTTGGGCACCACAGTATAGGAGGGGCATCAAGGTGCTGGAGAGGGTACAGAGATGGGCAGCTAAGTTGATCAGGGATCTGGAAAACAGGCCTTATGAGGAGAGGCTCAGGGAGCTGGGGCTGTTTAGTCTGGAGAAGAGGAGGCTGAGGGGAGATCTTATCGCTCTCTTCAGTTACCTGAAAGGAGGTTGTAGAGAGGCAAGTGTTGGCCTCTCCTCACTTGTAACTAGCTATAGTACTAGAGGGAATGGTTCAAGTTTTGCCAGGGCAGGTTTAGCTTGGATATTAGGAAAAATTTCTTCACCGAAAGAGTGGTGAAGTATTGGAATAAGCTGCCCAGGGAAGTGGTGGAGTCACCATCCCTGGGGGTTTTCGAAAAACAGGTAGATGTGGCACTTAGGCGGATGGTTTAGGGATAACAGTAGTGTAGGGCTTTCGGTTGGACTTGATGATCTTCAAGGTCCTTTGCAAAAGTGATGTTTCTATGTTCCTATGTTTCTAGAACTACCACCAGAGGGCAATGTGCATGTGCCAGAATGCAGAGATTTAGGATAATGACCTTTTTAGAATAATCCCGCCTATACTATGAATATGTATGTACAAATTCTATGTAAGTGCTGAAACTTTGTTTATCGGATGCACACGCTAGGTGGAGCTATCCCCATGTGCCCGGCACGCTATAAGAAAGACTAGCGCTTCAGGAGCACAACTAGTAAGATGTGACTAATTCAGTGCAGTGTTGCAACAGCAGCTTTTCCTGTAGTCAACAGCCTAACCCCAAAGTCTCATCATACCCTAAAACCCATAGGCCAGATCACGATAATACACCATTTCCTCCGTGGTGTGTCCTTTTTTTTTGTGCTTTCAGTTCTCACTGTCACAAAAGTATTTCAGGGACTATGACAATAGCTAGCAAAAATGTCAGCTGCTTGTGCTTCACGGAACCAGCTCTGAGAAAGAAACCCTTACAAAAAAAATCCAAATGGTGGTAGACACTGTACCTGGTCAAAGAGGCTCATTCCTAGCACCGGGAGGGAGGTATATACCAAATTGTAAAGCGTAATGAACCACTCATCATAGACAGTCTGAAAAGAAACAAAACAGAGCACAATGTTAGCAAAAGGCTGCCTTTTCCAAAAGCATACATATTTAAATGATGTAACATCTTGCTTGGAGACACCAGGTGGGAGCAGTGTTGCACGATGGGAAGCCAGCTGGCAAGGGTCCTGCCTGACTCTACCAGCACCCTCAGCCTCAGGACTAACACTTGCCCACCATTTATATCTGCACTTTCCCGGTGCTGAGTTGAGTTCGGAATTGGTTTGTGTTACTAATATCGGATTTTTCTGCTGCAGGAAATTTGATCCTTTGGTAAACTACTGAAGCACACCTGGGCTTAAACTGTTTGCTTCAAATATGCTAATAGGGCAAGCACAGACCTTACACAGTTCTGTACCTGACTGGTCACAAAAACTATCAGAGGGCTAGAATACTTGTCCTATGAAGAAAGAATGAGAGAGTTGGGGTTGTTCAGCTTGAAGAAGAGAAGGCTTTGGGGAGACCTTAATGTGACCTAAAGGGAGCCCCTAAGAAAGGTGGGGTCAATCTTTATAGCAAGGCCTGTAGCAACAGGACAAGGCAAAATGGTTTTGAAAAGAGTGGAGATTTAGATGATATAAAAGGAAGAAATTTTTGCAATGAAGGTGGTGAAACACTGAAACACGCTGCCCACAGATGTGGTGGGTGTCACATCCCTGGAAACATTCCAGGACAAGTTGGCCAGGGTTCTGAGCAACCTGATCTACTAGACAACGTCCCTGCTTGCTGCAAGCAGATTGGACTAGATGCTCTTTAAAGGTCCCTTCCAACCCTAAATATTTGATGACATGTTTGATTCTATGACTCTATGGTCAGGCCTCTGTGCAATTTTTATCCTTGTTTGATGGTTGTAGTCACTTTCAACACTTTTGAAAATCCTGTGAGGGACCTATGTGCTTCGTAATGCACCTAAATGTACTCAGGCATCTGAGTAGCACAATGAAGGCGTCAATATTTGCTTTATATTCCTACAGCTGAATAAGGCAGACCTGTGTGCTGTTCAGCAAGACTCGGGGGGGGGTAGCTTAGTTTATTTCCTTTTGAAATATTTCCAGGTACATTGCTTGAAAATGCTAAACATGACCATGAGAAAAGAGAAACTGGACCTACCTGTGCTGAGAAGCCAGAGAAGAAGCCATACCAGAAATGGACTAATGTGAAGGCAAAATTCTTATAGAAAAAGTACTTGAGGAACTTGCACATGCGGATGTAGGACCACCTGCCATGGACCAAAAGCAGGCGCTGCAGGTAACGGAACTGTGCAAAGGAGAAATCACTGGACAAGACTGCCTGCATCCCCTCCTGGCCACTGATACCAACCCCGATGTGGGCAGCTGCAATGAGAAGGTTATTGGCCATGTTATTCCACTGGGAGTTTTGATTACATCATTTTTTAAATTAGTTCTCTGCGCCGAAACATTGTGTTAATTCCCTCACAGACTTCATTAAAAGTCATACCCAATGTTATTTTTTGAAAAACAAAAGTAGTTTGGGGCATTAATACTTTCAGCAGCATTATGATTTTGGCTGTGTTGGTACATTTCTAGGAACTAGGCTTTTATATTTGAATGAAACTACACTCTTGGTGACAATTCATGTTTTCTTTCTGAACATATTCCAACAGCATAAGTGCTGTTCATAACAGCTGCTGTTATGAAAAAATGACTTTAATTTATATTGACATACACATATATTTTACATGCACATCCTTCCAGCAGCCTTGGAACACCACTCCAGACATGGAAAATCTTCAACCCCATTAAGGATTTCTCAGACACAGTGCTGCAAGGAGGACTGTAGCCTTTTTACATTTGGTGGACTTCATTAATTCAATCAAATAATTAAATAGAAAAGTCACATCTTCTTTAATAATAAGGTTGGTTTATTAAACATGGACATAAATTTAATGTGACAGCTAATTATGCAGCTTTTACTGATGAGAACAAGTTTGATGGCTGGAGGTTGGTTAGATTCTGAGGTTTCCACAGAACAATGAATTGATAAAATCCCAAAGTCTCATCCCTCTCATGGGGGCAGTGGGTAAGTTTCTAATTACCATGTATGATTTAACTTTTCTTATCCCTTCTTTACTCAGTGCTTGACTTATCTCCCTTGAAGCTCCCCACTTAGCCTTTTTTTTTTCTTAATTAAAAGGCTTCAGTTAATCAATTCCTGCAAATTAACACAAGGAAGATGAGCAATAGGCCCTTCTGAATAATCTTAATTTAATTACACCTAGTTGGACGATTTTTTGCATACAGTCACTGAGGTAATGCAGCATTGAACAATGCTCAAGGACAAAGGGACCTAGAAGCCCGTGATTTGTAAGTCAAGGGAGATCATTGACAAATGGCCCTACCAGATGGAAATGTTAAAAAAATAATCACCTAAAATTATACAGACTATTTACAAAAATGAAGATTTTCTTTATCACAGACAGAAAATCTCTGAAACAACCTTGTTTGTTCTTTGTATTGCCCTTATGGTGGTGGCTATACAGACACACAAGTGGACATGTCACAGCCCTCATAGGTTTTTGTCTCCTCAAAGGTAGAAACAGAGAAACAGACAGTAAGTGCAGTCTTAGTTTCCTGCAATTTTGGTGGTGGGAGAATAGCAAAGGGCCCTCCTGTGTGCCCTACCAAGCAGGAGACACCAGTTGCCTATAGTGACTGTGCTCTGTAGAATCCTGCCAAAATTTGGAACGCAGCCACTTGGTGCCGCAAAGAGGGTGGTACAGAAAAGGTGTACACTCAGATGTGTTCTTGCTGTTAGGCCACCTCAGATAGCAAATGCATCAGTGAGTCAGTTTGCTAGAGCATGCCGGCTGTCAGTCATCACTCACTTTTGATCATGCTGACATCATTGGCACCATCTCCAATTGCCAGGGTTACAGCCTTCTTGTACTTCTTCACCAGCTCCACTACCTGGGCTTTCTGCAGTGGAGTCACTCGGCAGCAGATCACCACTTTGCACATGCAGGCAGTTCTCACCAGCTCTAGCTCCATATTCCCTTCCAGAGCGTAAGCCTGAGAAGAAGGAGCAAAGAGGATATTCAGGTCAGACTAGCAGCAACCTGTGGCCTGGCAAAGAGGTTGCAGGTGAAGAAAATGAGAACTGAACTTGTTTTTCCACCTGGCAGAAGGAAGGTATGAGATAGTCCAGGTGAATGTATCCATTCAGTTGCAGAGAGAAGCCACAACACACAACATCATGCCACACAGCATACACATGTGAGCATGCACCTTGGATGCAGCACAGCTGGGCTTGCACAACAGCTGCTCTGGCTCATGTAACCTGACAGTATAGCAGAAATGTCAAACAACAGGACTGCTAAATTAACAAAACGCTGCTGTGTCTGAGACAACCTCATGTATCTCCGTGCAAGAGAGTCTGCTTATACCTGTTGGTTTATCTTTTAAGCTCTGGGAGATATGTGGTGTAAATAGAAGATATTCCAACCTGGGAGTACTTAATTAAAAAAATACACCAAACATACTCAGATGGGCATGACAAAGTAAAACACAAAGCCAGGAAGAAGGCAACTTTGTTCTGACTGTTGACCTTTTAAATCAATTAGCTGTATTATTTCTATCTAGGAAGCACAGAGATAATTGAATATCTAGTCACCCCTCCGGGTCTGTGTGAGGAGGAGAGAGGAGAGTTAACTTTTTATATTTCTTTCTGATCATCCTTTTTGTCTCTGTTCTTTGGCACCTCTTCGCAGTAGGCATGCATGGAAGGAATATACAAGGCTTTCTCTTCTTCTAAGCAATTACAGCAGGCCCACTGCCCTTTCTGCATAAGGAAGGAAACCTTGCAGCTAGATATCCTTTCTTCTTGAAATGGAGAGCTGTGAGTCACCAGTGCCCATGCTTCCCTTCTGTCAGTGTCAGGCAGACTTGATCAACAAGAAAGACCTTCTCATGATTTAGCTTTAGTATCAGCTGGTCAGTGCAGTTAGAGGTGGCTTTTACCACAATATCCTCACTGCACAGTACCTGCAAAATATTGTCACATAGTTTATTAATGGGGCTGCACACAGATCAACTAGCATGATGATGCCATTACAGATCCTGATGTGCTTCTGTTCACTCACTTTGTTTAAGCAAGACCACATGTATGCATAGCCCCCGTGCTGCCTTTTCACCCATCTGCACATAAGGATATGGCACTGAACAGGTGCTGTGTTTGAGTGGGACAGTATCTACACTATTACCAAGCTCTAGAATCATAGAATTGCTTAGGCTGGAAAAGACCTCCAAGATCAACAAGTCCAACTGTAAACCTAGCATTGCCAAGTCTACCACTAAATCATGTCCCTACCCATATCTATAGTTTTTAAATACCCTAGGGATGATGACTCCACAGCTTCCTGGAGCAGCCTGTTCCAGTACTTCCCAACCCTTCCAGTCTAAACCTCACTTGACACAATTTAAGTCTGTTTCCTCTTGTTCTATCACTTGTTACCTGTGAGAAGAGAACAACATTCACCTTGTTACCACTTCCTTTCCAGTGGCTGTAGAGAGCAATAAGGTCTCCCCTGAGCACAGAAATAAATAAATAATATATGGCTTTGTCCATACGGTCCTTGTGGTCCACATCCAGGAGAAAGCTATGGCCTTGGTGAGGCTGGCTATGTCCACTGTGCTACAAACACAGTTAATATAAACACTGAATATCAAAAACCTTGCTGCAGATGCCACTTAACTGTTGTTTTAGATCAACTGTGAGCCCTTAAGAGCCATAATTTCCAAGCAGTCTTGCATTTGTCACTAACAGTTTAATCTAAATCATATTATTTCAGTTTGCTTGGAAGAACATCATGGGAGACAGCATCAAACAATTAAGTTAAGTTGTAAAGTATATATCTTATCTGTTAAATATATCTGCTATCAGATATATTTAGTAGAATATGTTTTTGGTGTATCTGAAGCCCTTGTCTGATGTTATCTTGTCTTCTTGCTAAATCCATTAACTGCTTGATTATTTTTCTAGTATCTTCATGGAAATGAAAAATGACCCAGCAATTCTGCCCCTTTTGTTCACCTAACATCTGGGCCAACTCTTTCCTGTTCAAGCCTTCTGAAACCTTGCCAATCACTTTTGAAGTGTCAGATAGTCACTGAACCTAATCTTCAATTAGGAGCCCTGGTTCTCTAGAGCTGAATTTTTAAAGCATTTTCAGACTTCTAGTATGTCCCTATCACATTAATTTCTTCCAAAAACCTCAGCCCTAACATGACTCTGAACCTTCCTTACCAGGCTGTGGCCAGTGATAACCAGACCATACACCCCATTTGCTTGTTCATCAGGTATAAGTTTTGGTTTTTTTGAAGGTCTTTCAAACTGGATGTTGATTTCATCACTATCCAGAAAGGAATCTGGCTTCATCTTTTTCCTTGCATTCCTAAAAAAAAATCCAGGAAAGTAATGAAATATTATTATTCTAATATATCTTGTGAAGATATGTATGTTTCATTAAATCAACTTAATGAAAATTTTAAAATGATGCTTCTCTTTGATGGTTTAGATCAATTTTCCCTGTATCCCTATAGGAACATGCGCAATTTATCTGCTGCTGTTTGTGTAGATCATCCACATGGTTCTGAAACTTTAAGAAGTGTTTACTAAACTTGTGTTAGTTTAATGTCAAACAGATCACCTGAGTGTCATGAAGAACAGTAACCTAAAGTTATCCCAATTTTCTGTGCATAATGTCTGGCGACCACTTATTTCAAGAGAAAACAACTGAAAAACTTTCCCGTTTTCCACCTACACCTAAGAACTTGTGTCTACTGAGGAGACTAGGGAGGAAGGTAGATTTCCAGGTGATGCTATAAAAGGACTATGTCCAGACAAAGAACCACAATGTGGATGAATGACAACAGCAGTAGAGCAAGACCATAGCTCAAGCCTGGAGCCAAAGTCTTTGTAGCTCCAGATAACTCTTCAAGTGTCATTTGATATTGATGGCCCGACTCTGCTTTCTTATATATTTATGTAGATTTGACCTCTTGGATCAAGAAGCTTAGAGTTTATACTCAGAGGAGATTTTACTCAGAGGACATTTCTACAACATGTTTAGGTGCTGGATCTTCCAGGAAGCCAGCTAGCCCTTATCTAAGGTCCCTGAATGAACCGTATCAAGTAAAGCTCAAGGGAAGAAAAGGTGGAAAAATACAAAATACAATATGTACAGTAGTATAAATATACAGCAATGAAGCTGCATATTTCAGCCATTTACCTCAGTTCATTAAGTACATCGTCAGAAGTGCAGCCTTCAATAATAAAAACATCTTCCATGTCATCATACAGCAAGTTGCAGGAGTAACCAATATTCATTGCCGTCTCTGGGAAAGATAAACCAGGAAGATGACCCATCTTAGCAGACTCAAACTCACCCACACACTATGTGGCCTTTGTACACACACGACAAGTGCTCGCTTTCTGACTCAAAACTGCTCTGAGCCTTTCAGAGTCAACAATTTAAGGGAGGCAAGAGAGTCATCTTGACGGATATAGCAGCAAATCTCCCCTAATTTGGCTTCCAAGGCCACAGGAAAAAACCCCAATTACTCTACTGAAATGAAAAAGCTTTTAAAACCCTTTGGCCAACATACTTGGAACAAAAAAACCAATTTCAAGTAGATGCCAAAAGTTTTTTTCAGGAGTTTAAACTTTTCCTTCCTTTGCTCCCATAAAAGCAGCAGACCATAGTTCTGAAGAAGAATATCAAAACATTTCCTTCAGAAAATTCAGGGGAAAAAAAAGTGCTTTGGTATTTCATAAGCAAAACTATTACATATAGAACATGACAAAATGAATAGTTTAGTTTTTCTCAAAAATTGTCTGCTTATTTTTTGGATGAAATTATTTGCCTCCCTGAAACACCATTGTTCCTGTGAAGTTGCTATTTCTCCAAAATAGTTAATCGGAATCTCTTTACCATTCTTTCCACCTTACTGGTTTCTCCAAAAGCCTCCATTTCTATTCTGGATCATTAATACCAGGACCAAACTGAAACGAAGCCAACATCCACTTTAGCATTAAAGTTCCTGGAAGGCAGGACAAGATTTTTTCCACCTTCTTCACCATACTGTAGTAAAGTGACACCTTCTCCTGGCACGTGACAAGGATTATGAGATGTTTAATGGCATGTATCCAAAGGCGAAGAATACCACCTTCACACTGCTCCTACTCTCAGGACAGGAATTAAGAACAGGCACTAGGTATAGAGCTGGGTATGAAGCAAGGCCTTGGAGGTTTGTATTCTGTGCAGTTTTCAAAGGAGAAAGAATGAGAACATGTGTTAAAGTTTTTTTAAATATATTAATAGCAAAAGGAGGCCATATGAAACCCTCCATCCCCTAATGGATGCGCGAGGGGAGTTAGTGACAAAGGATGAGGATAAGGCTGAGGTGCTTAATGCATTCTTTGCCTCAGTCTTTAATAATAAGTCTGTTGTTTCAAAGGATATTCATTCCCCTAATCTGGGGAATATGGTCAGGGAAAGGTGTCACTCCCCACTAGTCCAAGAGGAGATGGTCAGTGACCTGCTGCATCACTTGGATGAACACAAATCCATGGGGCCAGACGGGCTGCACCCAAGGGTGCTGAAAGAGCTGGCGGAGGTGCTCACCAAGCCACTTTCCATCATTTTACAGCAGTCCAAGGGAGGAGTCCATGGAGGTGTCAGCAGACTGGAAATAGGCCAGTGTCACCCCTATATATAAGAAAGGATGGAAGGATGATCCAGGAAATTACAGGCCTGTCAGTCTGACTTCTGTGCCAGGAAAGCTGATGGAGCAGATC
>VWZX01010983.1:37336-52576 GCA_013399015.1 Galbula dea | reverse complement strand
TCCCTGGAGGTTTTTAAGAAGAGGATAGATGTGTTTCTTCAGGGGATGATTTAGGGGCAAGAGTAGTGTAGGGCTATTGGTTGGACTAGATGATCTTGAGGGTCCTTTCCAACCATAATGATTCTGTGATTCTGTGATTCTGTGTCCTAGCAGAAGCATTTCACCACTGGGAGAGAAGAGAAATATCCAAACCTGTAGCCCCTTTACCTTGCTTGTCTCCTGTAAGAACCCATATCTTAATGTTGGCTTTGGCAAGAGTCTCAATTGTCTGTGGGACTCCATCTTGTAGCTTGTCCTCAATTGCTGTGGCACCTAGCAGCTTAACAGAAAATTACAAGGAACAGGTAAGCCTTTCCATTGCTAGAAAAGGAGGAAGTGTTATACCTCTAGGCAATTATTCAAAGAAATACAGAGTAAATACAGGAATAAAGTTACACAAATTTTCATTCTTCCTTTGCAAATTTACTGTGCAGAGTAGAACCCTCATCCTACAAACGTTCTAGTCTCTAATTCCCCAGGGTCAGATGGTTAAAGAATACATATGAAATTACTCGCCGACAGAACTGCAGACCTACAGGTCTGTGTTCTTCCTTGTGTCCTTTTCACAGCAGGTAGATATTTAACAGGGGGACAAAGACAGCTGCAGATCTGAGTCCCCAAACCTGCGTCCTCAACAGTGAAGCTTGCTCCCAGCTATAATTGTACTCCAGCTGTCATGTGGCTGCTAAGCATTTTCTCCAGGCCCTAACAGATCTGCTCCTACTGTCACACAAATAAACCACACACTGCTGAGGACCCAAACCTCCATTGTTTTAAAGTTACTGTTTTTTCTGCGCTTTGGAGATACCTGGTGGCTCTAACCTTTCATCAAAGAGACATGAAGATTTCACTGCTAGCTCAGGTTTAGACAGCACCTGCTACCGCCTACCTCCTGCTGCTGGGAGACTAAATTCAATGGTTGGCTTTAAGATCAAGATCCCTTTTGGCTTTCTGAGATGTTTGTCATTCATCTGCCATGAGTGTTATCATTTTAGATAATGGCTCTGACAGAACTTTTCTATAGGACCCTCAAAACTGCACAATTCACAATTTACAGCAGTAACCCATGGTCAAACTAGTGGAAGCTTAAATGCTTGTAGTATACAAAGCCAACTCCTGGGAGCATCTGCTCATCCTTGACAGCCTGAATCTGAGTTGGAAGCCTAAAGACAGACACTGATGTCAGATATGTCCAGGAAGAGACAACAAGGGCTTGCATTCCCCATAGCCACTGTCTTTCTGGAGCTACAGAAAGGCACAATAATATTGTTGACAGGCTTTTTCTGTCTGCCCATAACCTGGTGTAAAAGCAGCTGGTGGACAGTCGTGATGCCTTCCTGACTGTGTGTCTTCCTTAGTTTTTAGGTCAATCAATGATAAGTAGTATTTTTAATACTATTCTCTGACTCTAAGCATGTTCCATCCTCTTTTCTCTTAGATCTTACTCCTCCTAAGTGTCCCTTTTAGGACCCTGCCACACACATGACTTCTGCTTTTGCCCATCAACCGGACTGTGATACCTGGCAGTCCTCTACGTGCCCACAAGACTCATCTACTTTCTTGCTGACTCTGTCCATCGCACTCATTCTCTGTCACAAGCTAGGCTTTCATACACCCACCCTCTGTTCTTTCCACAGCACCTTCAGGAAGTAAAGTCACTCCTGTACAGGGTACAGAGAAAGGTCTGGTGTAAGCAGTATTTTCTTCTGAGCTACACATCTTCCCGCTGTGAGCCCATGACCTTTTCTCAGGCCATGAACTTCATAACCCTTGCAAAGCAGCTGGGCCCTTAACATCGTAAACCTCCGTGTTTCTCCTTCTTTGGACGTGGCCCAAGAGCTCTTGTACAGGATGTTCCCAGGACTGGAGAATTAGCATTTTCTACTTGTCTGCTGAGACCCAGAGGGGCAGTGGGTTCTGCCCCATGGATTATGCAATTTCCAGAAGTCAGCCTCTTTGGCTCACACTTGTTTCTTCCCAGGCCCTACTGGCATCCTGAGCATAGAGCTAATGGAAGGACCAACAGTGCTGCTCCCACAATTTCTAAGTTTTTAAAAAAGCACTGCTGTGAATGCAAAAGCTGAATTGTTTCCCCTGGGATCCCACATATCTTTTTCATTCTTCATTCATGGTTCCAAAATACAGGTAGGCCCCCCTTTCCAACCCCAAAATGCTGTAGCAACACTCAGGGAGAGAAGAATGACTTGAGGCTCACACTTTAGTCCTATTTCAAATTGACACAGACATGTTCATGGACATCGACTCCCCATTATGCTCAGGGCTTCAAGCACAAAGAAGACACTCTCTGAAACGGAGGGGCACTGGGGATTATTCACTGCCTGTCATTTCAAAGACAGGAAAATAAATAGATCAGCCATTTGCACATGCAAAGAATAAGTATGAAATATTTGTGTTCACGTCGTCTCCTTCAGGCTCTGGCATGTCACTTCATCACAAGAAAGCTACTTTGACACCCACATGAGTTAAAATAAAACCATTCCAATGCACTGGTGGCTGACACTCCAGTTACAGGTTCCTCATGAGAGGTGCCAGTGGAAACCCAGGACTGCCATACACTTAACAGCTCCTGTCACCCAACCCACTGAGCTGTTTGCAGAGCAATGTTTACTGAAATCATACCAAGTAGTTTGTTGACAAACCACCATCCTCACTGCCTCCCCCAGAGCTTGGCCCAGATTCTCTGAAACACCAACCATTAGGTCTTTTTCAATCTCTTCATACAATTCTGACAATTTATCTTCTCGTCCTTCCAAGGCAGTGCTTGCTTCGTGGTGACGTCTGATCCAGTCCTGAAAGTAGTCTTCATCCAAGTTTTTGTAGGCCACCACAAGTGTCCTCAGACCTTCACCAGCAAACTCCTGTGAGGCAGAATAGGTTAAAGAAGAACAGTCTGCCTGTCTGGGCTTACAAAATACTCTCAGAAAGCAAAGGGCTATATGTAAAATCTTCATGCCTAAAGTCTGTAGAGTAAAGGTGAAAAAATTCACATCTTAAATGACAAACCTCAGGATGTTTTTTAAAAACTAGTTACAGACCACTTTATCATTACCATCCACAGTCCTTATCAAGAATAAATTTAAAAAGGCTTTCCTACTTTCTGGCTCAAAGCTTCACATTAACTAGGCAGTTGCTTCCCAGACTCATATTTCTCAACTAAATGTTCAGAATAGTAAGATCTGAAACCTGGACTCAACATTTTTAGGGACAAATTCTGGCTGAAATGGACAGCATGAGCACAGTCAGTCATGAAAACTCAGCAAGTCTTTGTAATGGTGCTTTCCGCAGATGTATGATTGATGGTATGGATATCAGTGTTTGGTGGAATAAGAGGGATTTATTTGTGAAACTGAGGTGTTCCCCCAGGCTTGAAGTAAAGATGCATCAGGAACAGGCCACATCCACAGCTCTGCTCTACCCTCTTCTTTGCCAGCAACTTTTTTTGCCTCCACCAAGCAAGCAGTGAGCAGGGATGATTTTGCCATTGCAAAACTCCTCTGGCAAAACTTTGTTGTCTCATGCTCTGCATTGTACCAGCAGGATCTGGTGTCACAGGGGGAAGTAAATATTGGCCCAAACATTCCCTTATGCAAATAATCGCCTCCAAGTGCACAGCATCAACAATATAAAAGGCCTCAAGTTTGAGTGACATTTTCCTTGCTACTCAGTCAATATGCCCCTGTATGATCTGGAAGAAGAGGATGTGAGTGAAAGCATGACCCAGCACCTGTCTAGTCCCTCCTGACTGAGATTTCTTGCATCTCAGTCACTACAGATCTTAATTGTACCCAGGAAGGTAAATGACTCTGTGGCCCTTTACTGATCACCTGAGTTACTAGGATCCAAGGCATGCTTGAATACATCGAGTGCTTGTGTTGTATAGTAACTGTAGACTTGGATGGAATTTCGTTGCCAAAACACAGATGCATAGTGCCATTTCAGGTGTTTCACTTATCCTGCCTGACTTTCATCTCCTATTCCAGAGGAATACAGGTCTTCTGAACGTTCTGCATTGTATTTGACGACTGTATTCAGACAAAGTTCACCCAGTGTCTATGATGAGGCAACTGATTTGAAACTTAAGGCTTTATAAATTAACTTTCATCTCCAATCCATAATTTAAAAAAAACAGTGCTTAGTTGTTGTTTCTGAAATCTAGGTATTATCTCAATGAAATCTCGTTTCCGTACCTGGAGAAAAGGAAACCACCAAAAGCAGAGATATTGTGCAGAAGAAAACACTTACATTCAGGTGTTCTGTGGTCTCCTCTTTGAGAGAGTCACAGGATGGACAAAGCAGTTCATAAAGAATGGTGTCAGCCCCCTTGCAGTATAAAGTCAAGTCACCTTCTGGACTCCGCACTACGAGAAAGAGAAAAAGAAATGCTACAGATCCCAGACTGAGGTACTTGGGATTCTCAGTATTTCTGTCAACACAAAGAAAGTTTTCTAGATGTCCAAACTCCACCAAATTTTGGCAGACTCTCAGGAATCGAGAGCTGGTTTTCTTAGAAAAAAGGATAATGCAACTACTCTCCACCTTACTGGTAGCAGCAAAGGCAAATCTACTTGGCTGCACTGGTCTGAACAGATGCTCTGTTGTACTGTGTGGTCCCAACAGGCAGCACTTCAGGCCAGGGCATCTGCAGTCAACAATTTGTTCTTAGGGAACTGGTCATCCTGTTCTTACTGGTTGTACCAGCAAAGGCACTACCACTCTCTTGCTACAGTAACGATATTCTAGTTCCTGAAATATCTGAGGATGTTGGAGGGTTATTAAAGGCTATGTGAGATTTCTTGAATCATTTCTCCATTTTCTTTTCGGGAAAGGGGGTTTCTCCACTCATCCTTGCTTTCTTCTTTCCCACTTTCTTAGATTTTGATGATAATTTTAAAGCTGATTAGAAGGAAGGCCTTTCCTGCATTGTCACGAGGGAAGTAAGATTATGTAAAAAGCTTAGTGTCTTCAGGAGCCTGGTCCATCATTAGGGTTAAGAAGTTCTCCCACATGCTTAAGATAAGTTTTTATCTAACACTGTTGCTCTGTAATTCAAGTCAAGGCAGCCCATCTCAAACACTCAGAGGTAAATGGTATTCAGAAAGCACTGCAAATGAGGTCTCCTTACAAAAGGCAACGCAGCAGTATAAGGGGCAACTTGAAAGCCTGAAAAGTCAGGAAGAAAAGAAGAGTGCAAAATGAACATACCAATAACAGACATTCGCTTGCGAACATTGTTGAAGTCAAGAATAGCCAGAAGTTTGTAGATTTTTGTTTCTCCCATTTCCACAACAGTGATGGTCTCTGGAGTGCGAGCCCGAAACACAAACCCAAAGTTTCTGGCAGCAGTGACAAGGGCTCCCTCATCAGGAGACTGGGCCTGATACACCAAGCTACCTGACATTGAAGAAGAAAAAGTAATATGGCTTCTGCCTTGTTTCTGAGGCTAAACAAATACAAAACCAAAGACAACACATAGCAGTTAACCCTTTGCTTTTCTGTCTATACCCAGAGGTGCAACATCAAAACGCACCTTATGTCCTATCAACCCACCTTCCAGGTCAATGCATGAGGTCTCCTAGACTCTTTTGGGGTCTTTTATCACAGAAAAAAGACCCCAAACATCCACCAGATCTCACTAAGAGGGTAACTTTCATGGATTTAGCTCCTTATATATTTTTCTTGTCAGTATTTTCACTTTATATGTTTCAGTTAACATTCCAACCTTTAAAGAACAGTTTTCACCTTGTTTGGGAATTGAGGAGGCTGACCTATGGCCTGTGGGAACACTAGGTGAGTGGAGCTAATGAGTTTCCCCTGGGCAGGTGCTCTGCGCTGTTTGCTTTATAGGACTTGATGCACAGTACAGAAGGAGTCGGACAAGCCATCTGCTATCTTAAGGAAGCTGGGACACCTGCAATTTCCACACTTCAGAGATGCGGTGGTTGCAGCAGTGCCAGCTCCACCACAGGAACACAATGATTTATATGTAGCCATATACTACTTAAAATCACCAGGGAGCCAAAAGGACGAATAACAGCTTCCAGGGAGAGAAGACATACTGTGGTGCATATAATCACTCAGTTTTGGTGCCTTCAACAGTCCTCACCTTCTTTCTTCTCTTCTGGCATCACTGTATGACAAAGTGAGAGCAGCCGGAAGAACCTGTGTGTTGGGACATCATTTAGCTTCACAGCTTCAACCAGACTATGGTCATAGAAGGCAAACTTTGGGTCGGCTAACGGGTTGTATGAGAAATCAACTTTCTCTGTTTTCTGAAAAAATATGACTAGGTGTTATTCATGGAGCTCTTGTATGCCTGCATACCAAAGCCCTCCCATCATAGCCCCTCTCTCTTCCTTACAGTTAAAAAGGGCCCTTTCCTGCAGGGCTGTTCATAGCAGACGGATGAGTCTAAAAACGTTGTAGATCATGAAAGCTACTGAATCACTGGAGAGGACAAGCACTTCAGATGCCTTTCAGAGCAATCCTCAGACTGAGAACTTGATTAGCTAAGGATGCTGCTCTATGTGGTAGCAAACGTTCATACAGGATCCCTGTCAAAGGATTTCTACAGCAAAGAATGCCTTCTTTTGCCTGTATGAAGGTATCGCAAAATCATGGAATTAATTAGGTCAGAAAAGACCTTTAAGATCATCAAGTCCAACTATTAACTTGGCACTTCCAAGTTCACCACTAAACCATGCTTCCAATATCAAGGGCTGTCTGTGATAGTGGAATATGGAAACCCAATATAAAACAATTGAAAAAGCTGTGTTTTCCACCCTGTTCTCAAAAAGCAAGAAAAAATCCTGATATGGAAAAAAGATGACAGACAAGTGATATAAAGTTTCAACTTAAATTTTGTTTTTAAAAAAAAGAGCCTCAAGCAGAGGAGAATGTACTGGAGAAATGGCCAGAAGCTGGCCAGCATGATGTGTCATGGAGGAATGCACTGCCAAGCCTGCCCAGGCTGATTCTGGCTTCCATCACATCACTGGTGAGCTCAGAGTTTCCAGGGTGGGAGTCATCCTCCTGACCTCTGCAAGCTGACATTTAGCACTTACTGTAAGAGCACACACACACCACGCCTACCCCCATGTGCACAGTAAGGTCCAGGCACTGCAGAACCATGGGTGTGTGGGCAGCAGGACTCTGCTTTGCTGAGTACCTTGAGGAGGAAAAGCTGCCAGGCAGCTGGTAGGCATGAGACCAGCATGTTTCCCCAAGCAAGTCAGCCTTTTGTATTTTGCTGCCTGAGTGAGGGCAAATTGGAGGTACAGCACTTCACACAAATAGTCAATTTCAGTGAGCTATTTAAGTTTTAAATGGCTTAGAAATTAATCATCAGAATGAGGAGTGGGATTTTCATACTCATATTGCTGTTTGTTACTTGGATTACTGCATGTAGTTTTCAGACATTTTAGAAATCCACGACCTGGGTTTATGCCAGCAAGCAGAGGCTAGAAAGATATAGAGAAGTCACCCATTTTCTCACTTTCCAATGTCCAGACATTAGGGGAATTTGACAGTGACCTTGTTACCTATATGAACTGAACTCATTATTTCCTGCCAAACCTTTAATTGACTGCCAATGATAACAAAATCCATTGCTGCCTGAGTTCCCAACAAACATCAATGGCCAAGTATTCAAGAGGAGCTGTCACGCACTAGGAAGCATACGAAGCTGAGGGACTAGTGGGCACTCAGGCTACCCCACCTTTGAGTTTAAACTAGGCTTACTGAAGTGAATGCAATTCGAGCAGTCCTCTGACATCCACAAGAACATACATGCCTGTTGCCAGGGTCAAGAGCATCAGCTCCTGTAGAGTCAAGAGCAAGAGCTATACCTGGGTTGGTAGTGTCCATGAGCTCTTAGGCAGGCAGGTTCACTGAAAGCACAGATCCTGATAGCACTTGAATACTTACCTCATTTATTTCTATCCTTTGCCCAGACATATCATACACATCACCTGCAAGCAAGAAAGATGGGTTATAGCCACAAACTCCGAACAAGCGCAGTCTTTGAGATTCTTTACCACAAAAATTGATTAAAGTGTTTTGAAGCTCTTATCTAATTAAAAAAAATCAGAAAGAGTAAATATTGTGACATTAGTATTGAAGAGTGGAGATTCATATCAATCAGTTCCTATGTTAATTCATGACAAAATCCAGAAACTGAAAGATGCTTAAAATATAAAGCAGTTACCATAAAAGTGACTGGCATATGAGTGAAGAAGACTTGCCTCAATATGAATCCAGAAAAGATGTACTGCTAGGGAGGAAATGAAGGTTCTTAAAGGGGATTACTTCTCTTGTACCTTCCCTTTGGAACAAGAGACAAAAACCAGCTCCTGGATCATATTAGGTTTTGCAGCAGTCCCTGGACAACCACAGAAAAAGGTGCTGTAAAAGCCTATTCTTCCCATATGTAGGTAGCAAGGCTGGTCTTTTCATTTTCCCTGAATGGATGATCTGGTCACAGAAGTGGAAGATGTCTCTTCTCGAAGGAAACAGTATTGAAACTTCTCCTGTCTGAAGAAAAATTTCCCTTGGAAAGTCTAGACTGAGTCCAGCCCAGCCATATCCAACACTTCATTGAAATAAAATTGGAAGTACAGTGAATTACATGAATAGGAAATCCATATCTGCACCAGAAACCTCAGCTGTGACCAGAGTCAAGTGTAGGTACTGATACTCTGCCACAAAAGCCTTGAGGGTGTAGAAAAGATTCAGAAGTTATCAATCTTGAGAACTGCAAACCAGCTGATCCCCTGGGAACTGTAACTGAGAGTCTTTTGGATGCTTCTTTCCCAAAGGGAAGCGTAAGCTTCCATAGTACTTTTCCTGGCAGCAGAACTAATCGATCCTCTGTCATGGCTTTCCCAAAAGCCCCTGAGCAGCAAACCTAAAGAATGACATTCTGAGGAAGAAGCTAAGCATTTATCAAGACTATGAGCATTAGACTGTCTGCCTTCTCTCTGCATATTTCCTATTTATTTCTCAAACCAACACCATCTATCTATGTTGCTGGGGACATCCACTTCAGAAAAGTGAACTAAGGACACATGAATGAAGAGACTGAATATTTTTCAAACTGTTCAGCAGCTCTAGAGTTAGCAAGCAGAGTAGTTTGAGATATGGCAATCTCCATATATACACAAAACAAGATTTATAGGAAGAAATCATTTATTTTATAAGGCCAGTTGATTGCACTGAGAATAAAAGACAACATTTCTGGCAACACTAGTCCATTCAATAAGGCCAAGTGTTGAGTTTTGCACCTGGGAAAGACCAACCCCATGTATGAGTATAGGTTGGGGACTGAGCTGTTGGAGAGCAGTGAAGGGGAAAGGGATCTGGGGGTCCTGGTGAATGGAAGGATGACCATGAGCCAGCAGTGTGCTCTTGTGGCCAGGAGGGCCAATGGGATTCTGGGGTGGATTAGAAGGGCTGTGGTTAGTAGGTCAAGAGAGGTTCTTCTTCCTCTTTACTCTACCCTCGTGAGGCCGCTTCTGGAATATTGTGTGCAGTTCTGGGCCCCTCAGTTGAAGAAGGACAAGGAACAGCTTGAAAGAGTCCAGCACAGAGCCACAAAGGTGATTAAGGAGATGGAATATCTTCCTTATGAGGAAAGGCTGAGGGAGCTGGGTCTGTTTAGCTTGGAGAAGAGAAGACTAAGGGGTCACCTCATTTATGCTTTTAAATATGTGCAGGGTGAGTTAGGCTCTTCTCAGTGAAGCCCAGTGACAAGACAAGAGGCAATGGTTGTAAGCTGAAGCATAGGAGGTTCCTTGTGAACACATGTAGAAATTTTTTCCCAGTGAGGGTGCCAGAGCACTGGAACAGACTACCCAGAGAGGTTGTGGAGTCTCCTTCTCTGGAGGTATTCAAAATCCATCTGGACGTGCTTCTGTGTGACCTGGTCTAGGGAATCCTGCTGTGGCAGGGGGGCTGGACTAGATGATCTTTCGAGGTCCCTTCCAACTCCTAAAGTTCTGTGATTCTGTGATCAGCAGGTCTGATACGGGCAAAACAAACATTAGTCTATGAACAAGGAGTGACTAATTTCTTTGGGGGAATCTAATGACGTTAATCAATTAGCCAGTTTATGAACTGTTGGCACCTCTTGATCAGTATGGAGAAAGCTGCCCCTCTGGTCATATAACGAATGAGCTTTATAAGTTTATAACTGTTAGAATTTAACAGAGCTAACAACTTTTGCTTCCCATATTTTCCACAAACTTTTCTCTCTTCTTGTTGGTGAAGTATGTCAGGGCAAAAGACAAACTACTGGAAGTGGTGGTCTAGTGGTTAAGATTTGGTGCTTTCACCGCTGGTTGCTGGGTTTGATTCCTGGTCAGAGAAAAATACTGCTCTGGCAAGGGGATTGGACTAGATGATCTTTCAAGGTCCCTTCCAACCCCTGATATTCTGTGATTCTGTGTGACCCGGCCATTGAATAAGTGCTGACCAAAGGCTTAGCTACCTGAACAGGATGTGGAAACCCTTGGCTCATGACATGGGAAATTGCTGAATGTAAGAGATAACAGTGTGAGAAGCTGACAAAATTTGCACATAACCCCATGAGGGATGGCTGATTTCACAAGCAGTTAAGAGGAAGTTACCTGTGTGAGTTACTTGCTATGTTTTGCAGAGTTAGTAACACAAGGATAATCATCTCAATAATACCTTATAAGTCTGAAATTACCTAGGTAGTGGTATCAGCTAAAACTGGGACCAGTGAGGAAAAGGTAATAAGGGGCCAGTTCTTTAGTTGGGATGGTACTGGAGAAGAAAAAGGGAGGTTAAAGGGTAGGAAAAAAGGGAAATAACAGACAGAAAAATTATATTAAGATGTGCAAATGATGTACTTGAACACTGCAGCTTCTTACAAGACACTTTTTTCAAATCACAGTTAGTCTTTGTGGACCAAGAGGCACACAATGAAATAAAACTCAGAGAATAAGACAAATAGAGAACATACCATAGGATTTGCCATTGATGGAGCACTTGTTGAAACACATGATATTCTGAGTGAGAGTTCCTGTTTTGTCTGAGAAGATGTACTTGATCTGCCCCAGCTCTTCATTAAGGGTAGTGGTACGGGCTTGAGCTGGTGTGTCATTCAGTGGATAATACATCTTACGGTCCCAGTCAATGTAGAAACTGTTACCCAAGCGTATAATCTCTACACTGGTGAAACAGAAAGAAAAGGTGATGGAATATTCACTAGTTTAAGGGACAAGATCTTTATTTTCAGCACCACCACTAGTGATTGCATTTAGAAGACAGCTTTCAAGGTAATGATAAGGTGTCCTCATCAGGTTATCCTTAAAGGACCTGTAGTAAGCAACGTTGAGGCAAGCCCTGCTGAAACAATGTTAGGTTTATAGCAAATTCCTTTCCTTTATTTATAAAACAACACCTTAAAAATTGAAAAGTTTCAGAAGTTTTCAGGCTTAAAAGAAAGGCAGAAGCAGCGGGTTTCCCTCAGTGCAGTTTTGGGAGAAGTGCTTAGACAGGGACAGTTTCCAGCTAGGCTCTGGGCTGGGCTGGGTTGAGCCCAGTGCCAGGGTATGAGCACAGCCACAGCGCAAACAACTCAGAGCTCCACAACAAGCAAGTCATTATGTGATTCAATACAACCAAAGAACCATATCAGCTCCCAGAAGACATGAATTTCCACTTTGCTGCTACTGTGAGATACTGGACAAGAATGGGGTTAATTTCTCATATTTACCAACACAAAAGAGAGTCTCAGTAGAAAAGCCATCTGCAGAGTCAGGTGCAATGATAAATTATGCAGGCCCTTACATTCTACACTCCAATGTCAAGGTTTTGAGACCATCATGGACTCATTGCCTAGTCTTTACCCCTGCTTGCCCATCTGCAATAACCAACATAGTACTATTGTCTCTGGGAAGTGGCAGCATTTGCTCTGCTCATATAGTACTAAGTACTGTGGGTCCTCAGCCTTAATTATACCTACTTACTTGGCAACCCACTCTTCACATGAGCCCTTACAGTCACCTCAAACAACACTCCATTCACTTTATTTGATGGGCAGTGCAAGTGGAAGAAAGCAAGATGCTTCCAGCCTTACTCCTATAGCATCCTACACCTACACCTCCCCTTTAATTGCAAAATCATCCTCACCTCTTCTAGGTCTCATACTTGTCCTTGTCCAACCCTGACTAAGACTTCTAAAGGCAGCAGTAATAAGAAAAGCATCACAGTGGTTGCGTGTGATCATCTACAATGGGGTTGTGGTTGCATCTAGGGAAAATGCTACTCCCAGTGAAGGTAAAAGCTAAATCTCTCCCAGGCTGACACATGAAAGGAGGTTCTGACACTTACCTGACATAGAGTGAAATTGGCACCACTGTGTTCAGAATGATCACGTATGACCAGAACATGAGGAAGCCGGAGTAGGAGGCAGAGTTGACGCCTTCTGCCCAGGGCAGATAGACCTGGAAGTAGTAGCCCTTATCATACTCCCAGATGCCATTGCCAATGGCTAGGATAAGACACATCAGTGCTAAAAATGCAAAGATCTGAAGACAAACAAACAAACCTCAGAATATTGCATTTTATAAACAAGGAATTTATTACATGCAGGTTAATCAGAAGACCCTAGTGATACTGGGTTGGGCCGCCTGAAATACAAGAAAATGTTTCTAGGGGTGAAGGAGGAAAATGAGTAAAGTTATGACACTGTCATCTCAAGGACAAAATTACACAGTGAAGATTCTGGCAATCTGAAAACAAAAGACAGAACAGAATTCTAAACCAGAATGCTCATGGGCAGCTAGCTGCAGAAGATCTCATTAGAGGTGAGTTGAGCTGCAGATCCTCAAACATCTAGCTTTACACTTGACAATAGAAACTGCCTGAAGGACTTCACCTGGGTGTTTACTGAATGTAACACAGTGTCTCTCACCATTTCTGAAAAACTCTTAAAGATAATTTGTACCACAGAAAATCCAGTACTGTGCAGGCTGGAATTCAGCACTGGATATCATTCTGATGGTTAAAGGAGAGTTAATCACTGACTCAGAACTAATGGTTGCCCTAGTACCTGCCATCACAATCTGATTACGTTTCCTTTGAACAAACAGCAAGTAATATTAACTAGTGATGTGTATCAGTGGAATTTAGAGAAGCCTATTTCCTGAAGCTTAAAGCAACCATGGGAAGAGCAACTGGGAAGAGAATTTTGAAGAGGGTCATCTTAGTGAATACTGAGAGATGCTTGGGAACACCTTTTAATAGACATAAAAATATTACGCAGGTCATAAAACATTTTTTGTTTAAAAGAAGACAAAAACATAGCAACACAATTATTTGGAGAAGAACACAAAATTAAGGGGAAGAAGGGAAATTGACAGAAATTAATAAACAATTGCACAGAATTATAGAACTGTGAATTTCTCGTAGTCATATAAAATATCAAGAAAAGAAAACAGCAAACTCATAAACAGGTATGGAAAAAGTTGACATGTTCCTCCATGAGAGGAAGATAAATACTTTCATGGAATGATTTGAATCATTTGGTGAAAACTTCATATCTGACCAGTATGAGTTTTCATACCAAGAAGATGCTGAAAGGGGAGCACCTTACTAGTAGCTTTTCTATTTAATTGTGGGAGGCCGAATAAATCATTCCATTTGTGAAATGAAGACAATATTGTTTGCTGATAAGGAATGTCATGCAATGTTTTTAAAAGTCTGTGACCAGCAATAAAAACAGACATCAATTTGTGCTGCCATAATAACAAAGACTTAAGGATCTATGAGGTATAAAAGCCAGGGACAGGTAGCATCCCTCATTAAACCAATAGACATAGATGAAGACAATAGACAAGCCTGTCTATTTTTAGAGATATTTCTGTTAGTCAAATAACAAATATTACTTCTCTTGCAGATCGTGTCTGTTGTAAAATAAATTAATTAGAAAAGTTAGTTGCTTCTTCTATTTTATCAGAGTATCAAGAATTATTCCTCACTGCCTCACAAGTTGTCATTTCGTAGAATATCACAATGCATGTAGGAAATTCAAAATGTGATTTAGCAGCAGAAATACACATAGTGCAAGATAGCAGCTGAACTTTCCCATAGCACTTTAGCTCTTGTCTACGACTGCACCTCTTTATGCACTTTTTGCTTTATGTGCATTTGGCATGTCAATGATCTCGCCCCTAACAGCTCAACTTGTGTGCAATACTCATACTTACACAAAGTTCACTAACATGCTGGTTTTGATTTGAGAAGAATGAAAAAGACCAAGACATTAACAACGGCCCTGGAGATCAATTTCTGTGGAGAAAAACAACTGTGGGCAGGGTGTTGTAATTGTAGCCACAGCTCTGCAAGAGAAGGATGTAAAAAAAATGATCATAGGCTTGTGTGTGCTCATGGGGCTTCCCAGCATTAATATCCTCTCTCCTGGTGTCCCACCCCTGCAGAGCCTGTGAAAGATCCTCTGCAAGAGTGAGTAGGCTTTTTGTAAAGAGGAAGTAACTTCTGACAAACATTTCCTGTTAGACTGTGAGTTCAGACTGTCTCAGTTTCCTTATTAGCACTGTTCTGCACCAGGATTTGAAGCAGTAAGTTAAGGGATGAAGGTGATTCCCCTACTTCTCTGAAAACATGTTCCCCCAAGCCTGTTAAAAAGATGATTTTGGAGGAAAAAGCATTCCTTGAGCTGATGAGTGCATCCCTGGAAGGGCTGTGGGTGTTGTCTACCTTGACTTTAGCAAGGCGTTTGACACAGTTTCCCACAGCATTCTCCTTGAGAAGCTGGCTGCTAGTGGCTTGGATGAGCACACGTTTGGCTGGATCAAAAATTGGTTGGATGGCCGAGTCCAGAGGGTTGTGCTCAATGGAGTCAAGTCTGGTTGGCAGCCGGACACGAGTGGTGTCCCTCAGAGGTCAGTGCTGGGGCCTCTCCTGTTCAACATCTTTACTGATGGCTTGGATAAGGGGATAGAGTGCACCCTTAGTAAGTTTGCAGATGACACTAAGCTGGGAGGGAGTGTCGATCTGCTTGAGGGTAGGCAGGCTCTGCAGAGGGACCTAGATAGGCTGGATAGATGGGCAGAGGCCAATGGGATGAGTTTTAATAAGGGTAAATGTAAAGTCCTGCATTTTGGGCGTAACACCCCCCAGCAGCGCTACAGGCTC
>VWZX01010983.1:654-37137 GCA_013399015.1 Galbula dea | reverse complement strand
GAAAGAGTGGTTAGGCATTGGAATAGGCTGGCCAGGGAGGGGGGGGAGTCACCATCCCTGGAGGTTTTTAAGAAGAGGATAGATGTGTTTCTTCAGGGGATGATTTAGGGGTAAGAGTAGTGTAGGTCTATCGTTTGGACTAGATGATCTTGAGGGTCCTTTCCAACCGTAATGATTCTGTGATTCTGTGTGATTCTGTGGTAGAGGAACATTTCTTTCTCTCTTGGATCCTCAAGACACACTTCAAAACATGAAAAAAATAGCTATGGTTGCTGTCTGGAAAGGTTCACTCCTGATTTGTGTTTGTTGGGACACAGCAGGACAACATTTAAGCAGGACTCTGTAGGCAAGGCCTGCTTAAACACTGCTTTGTGCCTGGAAGTTTTATAGACAAACACAAAATAGCTTTGCCAGCGTTAACACACAACAAGTTTCATTACACATAAAATTAGGTCTTTATAGCAAGCCACAGCTGCTTTTTATTTCCAAACTTCAGAGCAATATACTGTCTCTTTATATGACCACGTTTTGTAACCTTCAGCCACTTGGTGAACTGGAAGGACCTGATGCCACATCCCCTTGGGTATACAGAGAGCCTCGTGCTTGGGGTAGGACAAAGCTTTACTTAGACACCAAAATGTTAGGTGCTTTAAAAACGTGTAAAGGAGAAAAACACACCCTTGGCTCCATCTGCATCCAAGAACCCAGGCAGAGGCTGATGCAATCAGATGCAACTTGCTCAGTTTTTTAAAATGGAGCCAGGAGAGAAACTCATTTGTGTTCATAAAAAGAGGTCAAACAGACTGAAAGCTCTGGGAGAGACCCTTGACATGTGAAAGGAGATCTGGCAAATATTAACTGAATGATAAATTCCAAGTTCCTTATTAATTTTTTCTCTGTTCTATGTCCTGCAGATCCCCCACAGCCCTACCCCACAGCTCATCCTCCACTCCAGACAAAGCATAGCACAATACCTAAGAAAATGTGTTTTTCAAATGCTTGCAGAATTTTGAATGTAAGAGGTCTAAATATATATATATATATGTGTATATATATATATGTATATATGTATATTATTTTTTCTGTCCCTGTAAGTGTAAGGGAAGAGAACACTAAGGAAAACAAGCTTTTGATGGTAATCAAGTTTTTTCACTTGGTGAAGATTGGTGTAAAGTTGCTAAAGTCAAAGCCATGACCTTACTGTACACAGAGGAATGTCCAAGAGGGCTTGAAGATAACCATGAAGAGGCTCTCTGTGCTGCGCACTGCTTTACAGTGAATGTACATGTGTAGATATTCAGAACGTTGCCTCAAAACTCCAGGAGTTGTGTTCACCACTGCTGCTTTGGTACAATTTCAAACTCACTGAAGCACAAGTGCTCTCTGTCCAATAACATCTCCCAACCCTGGGCCCATCTAAAAAGCTTTTGTGATCCTGAGGAAAAAGCAGGAGGACAGGGTGGAAGTGGGAAGATTGGAGGGTGGTGTCGTCTCAGAGACATTCATGCTATAAGCCACAGTGCCAAGAAGTAATGAAGTCACAGAGAGCAGAGAGAGCTCAGGATAGCCTTACTGTGATGGATAGAATTCTGTTGGATTGCTCAATGCCTGAGGATGGAGCCTGGCCCTAGCCTGGCTGTCAGGGTGGGCTGGCGAGCAACAACAGAAGGGAAGAAGAAGGAACAGCGGCCACCAGATCTTTTCAGTGTCATAAACTGAAGGCCATGAGGTACATTCATAAGAGTATGACAAACTTGCATCCAAAGGAAAATAAAAGCTGGAAACTGAGGAGCTTTTATTCAAGAAATGTTAAGTAAAGTAGTATAAGAGTGTATGTCTTTCTTCCCTGAACGATTTTGAGCTCAAGCAGTAAAATCGTGTGAGAGTCTATAAAAAGAACCATAACCTCTGCCTGGAAGTATTGGCCCTTTAAAACTCATTCATCATTCGTGGCTAGGCTTCGTGATTGCAAGAGCGTTGGTGGCTTTTTAAAACTATTGACAAACTTAACCCTTAAATCAGATCTGTTTTCCAATTTGAGGAGAGTACCTGCTTTGTATGATTAGTGTTCTCAAATTTCCCAGCTGCTGAAAACACCAGTTTCTGAGTATTAATGAGATCACGTCTAATATTTTACCCTAATGTGTTAGGTCAGGAGCTGGCATCATGTAAATGAAAAACTCAGTCACCAAGTAATATGTCATGCAGATATCATCAGAGATGACAAGAAATCAGGAGAAAAAGGGACAACTGTTAATACTTGTTTAAATAGAAGATGACAAAGTTACTAGAGAAAAAAAGCATTTGCAGGCTTCAAGTGATTCTCAGCAAAAAAAAAATACAGAGCAAGGGACAGTAGAGCAAATTAAAAGCTCAGAGGAGAGGTTCTTAATACTGTCAATCTTAAGGCCTAGTTTTGCAAGATGGACTGTCAGAGGCACTGCAGAACTCAGTCTGCTAATAAATTATTATATAATTTTTCTTTTTATCATTAGTTATTTCTGATTTTCCCTCATTTGTGTGGACTAAGACGTGGAAATAATGAATGTATCTGAAAAAATGAATATACATTAATCAGACTTACCAGCAACACAAGGACATTCATGAGCCTATCAATGCTTGTCCGTTTAAAAGTTGTTTTTCCACTGTTCTGCATTAGTTTGGTGTCTGGCCCTGGAGACGAAACACTCTTGTGAATTCTAGTAATAAATCTTAGATATTCTAAAGCTGATTCTCTCTAAGGCCCCACTGTGCTTTACAGCATAAATACTTGTCACAGCTTTCTTGAAGGCAGGTGCATACTGTGTGGGAAACTTAAACAGAAAAAGATTAAGTCACTTGCCATACATTATATGAAGAGAGTCACATAGATCTATTAATTCTGGATTTTCATCCTGCTCTCTTCTTTCAACAGTCAGTCCTGCCTGTCAGATTTAATTACTTTTTACAGAATACCTGATACTGCTGTGTTACTGGTGACATATTATACATCATTTCACCTGTCTACAGCAGTATAGAAACAATAGAAGGTCTATGTTAATAAAAATCACAGATTTAATAATCTAAATTAATAGTATTGATCACCCTGATATTCCAATATGAATTAAAATCATACAGAAATTATATGGAATTTTTAGCTGAATGCACTTAAAAGTGAAAATTTTTTAATAAGCCTGGTGAGACAAATGCTCCAGTTGGCCTCATGTGGGCCAGTAAAAGTAGATTTAATTCAGCCTTAATTCTTGAATAGATTTAATTCTTATATTCTTGGATTTCTCTCATGTATTTCGCTGTATGCGTTTCTTAAATAAAACTGCTTACTAAAGCACTTAATCAAGATGGAATTGGATGTTATAATGTATCATTTGCAAACCAGTTTTCATCGGACTGTCACCTCAAATTTAAATCCCCTGCAATATGCATAATTTGTAGCCTAGACAAGGGATCTCATACATTCTTTTATTTGTGTTCTTGTACCTGGTAGAAACATATTTTCCAAAGAGGACAATACTTTGTTCCTTTGTGCATACTGAGTGTGATGTACTTCCATTCTAGTGCTGTTGTGCTCTGTAAGTCATATGTCAACTTTTCTACCTACCAGCATAAATAACGAGACCAAAACACCATTCCGTGTTCCTAATAGTACAGCCCCTCAGCAACATCTTCTCATTGTCCAGGGCATACTTCTCTCCTCGAAGAGTAAGAGTTCCTGTGAACTTATCCAGTTTGTTATTTGGTGCCTCACATTTGATTTCACCTATAAAAGGAAGGCAAAAACAAAAATGGAAATAGTAGGCCAGAAAGATGTCAGTCAATACTCCATTCTCAGCAGTCCCCTAGACGAGAAATAATTCACACTGTAGATGCAGTCCATTTCTAATCCTTTTATTTCCGTTCTCTATCTTATGTTTGCTGATGTTTTGGGATATTGTTTCTTCCCCATGTTCATGTTATAAGCCAATGAACTATAATGAACTTGAATTTATCCTATTTTTTGAACATGGTAATTTTTTACCAGTAAAGTAATAAATGTTTCCACAGTTTTTATGTGGGTGAGAAGAAATGTTGAACCAACAACATACGTTTAATCCTTTCACAGAAATTTCAGTGCTAGGATGTCACTAGTTAACTATAGCTAGAAGTGCTGACCTCACATAGTTCCTATTCCATTTTCTTTAAATTGCAGGAGCCCAAGTGAGAGAAATTATGGCCTGAAGGCTGTAAAAAAGTAATTAAGTGAGGTGTCCTTGTTCGTTGTTTTTAAATTTCATCTGTGTCATCATGACTTAAGTCCCAGTGGCAAATGAAAACATACTCTTATCTTTGCTCATGCAGGTGACACTGTGGTTGGAAAGCCTGTTTCTGTTTCCATGCCTTTTTTATTGTAATAAAACTTGTTCACACAAAACTGTAAGCACAGTTGTGTAAAATATATTTTCAGTGTATATAATACATACAAAAAATACAAATTATATATAAATTTTTTTGTATGAAATTGATTACTTAAATCAACATTTGCACTTGACATCTAAAGATTTGAAGCAGAGCCCCGTGGATGTATTGAAAAGAACTGGAAAATATAAATTAGTCTTATTGAAAGGGAATCTGAGAGTTCAGTCTGTTTGGCGAATAAGCAGGAACATTATTTTGATTGCATACCTACATACGGACTAACATTTGCAGATGCCACAGCTCTTCCAGCTGTTCTCAGACAAAACAGGCTCGAAAAACTGGAAAAAAAGTCCAGAGAAGTCCAGAAGAGAAGTACTAATTTAAGTGTTTTGGCAGTTGTCACCACAGCAAACTTTAAAATCAAGAATGGATGTTCTTTTCATAAAAAAGCTCTACCCTCGGGCAGGCAAATCATCTGACTTGGAAGATGAAGCAATTAGGAAATTCTGTGGTCTATGTGACAGAAGAGCTTATACTAACAACTATGCCAATCTTTCTAGTTTTTCATCTAGTTCGTCCAAGAACATTCAGACCAGTGCTCTATCATTTCTAGTAATAACCAGGCCCTTCTCACTGCAGGTCTTGCAACACCTTGAAAAGCACAAAGAAAATAGAGCCATCAGTGCAACCTGAAACACAGCACAGAAGCTGGCGAACCAAACCCAGGACATTATCTCTCATCATGAAGACTATGCTTCTCCTTATGTCAGCTGTGAGACAATGCTCACTCATGTGAGCAAGGTTGCATGTCAACATCCACATCTACTTTTCCCAGTAAGCTGCTATGTCTGGGTTATTGGTATGCTGACCTTAAAATCAGAAGAGATTCATTCAATTTAGATCAATCACCGTATCCTAGGCTGCATCAAAAGGAGTGTGGCCAGCAGGTCGAGGGAGGTCATTCTCCCCCTCTGCTCATCCAGTTCTGGAGCCCCTATTACAAGAGGGATATGGGGGTGCTGGAGTGAGTCCACAGAAGGGCCACGAGAATGATCAGAGGACTGGAGCACCTCTCCTATGAGGACAGACTGAGAGAGTTGGGATTGTTCAGTCTGCAGAGGAGAAGGCTCCCAGGGGACCTTATTGTGGTCTTCCAGTATCTGAAGGGGGCCTACAAGAAAGCTGGTGAGGGACTTTTTAGGAGGTCAGACAGTGATAGAACAGGGGAAATGGGTGTAAGCTAGAGGAGAGTAGATTTAGGTTGGATATTAGGAAGAAGTCCTTCACTATGAGGGTGGTTAGGCAGTGGAACAGGTTGCCCAGAGAGGTTGTGGAAGCCTCATCCCTGGAGGCTTTTAAGACAAGGCTTGATGGGGCCCTGGGTAACCTGATCTAGTGGATGGTGTCCCTGCCAGGCAGGGGGGTTGGAACTAGATGATCTTTGAGGTCCCTTCCAACTCTGACAATTCTATAAGTGAGAAGCTCTACAGATTCTCCCAATACAGCTGCACTGACATCAGTAACTCTGTAGCTGAAGATACCTTAGCAAGGCACAGTGCCTCCTGTCTCTTCCTCCCATGAACAGAGAGATGATACCTGAATGCATTTCACCTGAGAGTTAAATACTGCCAACTTTACTTGGGATAAGTAGTAGGCAACTAAAAAGTATTGTTTCCTTTCTCATCTCCCAGTTCCAGTTCCTCAAATCAAATAACATCCAGAATTTTGCAAGCATCTCCCTTATCTGAAACACCATGATATCAACAAACATCTTAACTCACATTAAGCATTCCACTGAGTGCCTGTATTAGCCCTCAACCCTTTCCTCTCTTCCTGTCCTAAGAAGTAATTAGATAAAGAGTTACATAAATATTTAAATACTTCTACAGAGGTTTGCTAGGGAAAGTCAAGGTTGGGTCTGATTCCAGGCATTCTTCCCAGTACTCTGCCAAATATAAATCATCCTGGGAAACATTTTATTCATGTTATGTATTGTGAAGAGGCCACTTTTATTTACAATATAACTAAAATAGAAGTTTTAATTTTCAAAAATGTTTTGACATATGCAGTTTCAAGAATGCAGCATCCTTAGATAATCATTACACAGAAATGCTTGAAAAATATTTGGTTTTGCTTACAAATTCGTACACACTGCAGCCTCTTCGGGAAAATAATTCAGGCATGGCAGTCTGACTATCAACAAAAAACATCTAACTGCACCTGCAAAAACATGCTTCTCAAGACCTAAAACACTCAGAACCTCAGCCATCACTTCAGAGAAATCCTGATGTGCTGAGCTGACACACAGCTGAGACCATACATATTATTTCATAAAATCTTAATGCAGAAAGCAAAAGAAAAGCCTATGCCTTTGGATGACTCCACCAGAGACAGTCCTACCAATGCTCTCTGTCATGTCCCCACCCTTTGTCCTGGAATTCTTTAGTTATTTCTCAGAGAATTTGTTAAAGATTATTTTTCCTCTTTATCTAAAAATATTTCCTGAGATCCTGCAGCCCTTGAGACATTCCAAGAACAGCAGCACTCACTCCACCCCTTTCCATACCAGCTCTTCCTGTAATCCTACCCTTATGGCTGGTAGAGCACTGTGGAGCATGACTAACACCTCCTTTTTTTCCCCCCGTCCTCTTTCTGCAGCCAGATGTTGTGTGAGCATGAAGCATTCTGGTTTTAACAGATCTGACTCATGTCTGTGTATGTGCTGCTACATATTCCCTGGTATTCAGTGACAGGACACATGGGAATGGTTCAAATCTGTGCCAGGTGAGGTTTAGACTGAAGCATTTCTTTACAAAGAAGGTGGTCAAGCACTGGAACAGGCTTCCTAAAGAGCTGGTTGATGTCCCAAGCCTGTCAGTGTTTAAGAGACATTTGGACAACACCTTTAATAACATACTGTTACTTTTGGTTAGCCCTGAAGTGGTCATGTAGTTGGTCTAGATGATCATTGTAGATCCCTTCCAGCTGAAATAGTTCAGTTGTATTGTATTCTATTCTATTCTATTCTATTCTGTTCTATCCTATTCTATTCTACTCCATTCCATTCTGTATTTGACATACAAAGATGTGCTCAGAAAGGACACATTGCCTGTTAAACAGAGCTGCCCCGCTTGTCCTTAAATATCTTTAAATGCAGTCTTTATTGCAGCATCCAGAGAGGAGAGAAATGCTGGCAGGGCAAGACTTCAGGCTAGGAAGTAGTCATGTATCCTGTGTGTTCAGGTTTGCAGAGTGTCTGGAATGTGCTGCTGCTCAGAAGATAAATGTAATTGATGCATTTGCATGATTGAAGTTCAAGGTGAGTAATCTCAACATGGACAGACATGCTAAAGAAAAGTGCAGTCAAAAGGATAATTCCTACCAATGCAGTGTCAGGTTATAGCCACGTATAGCACTAAGACCTGCAAGTGAAGATTTCTAAGTGTGCTGTTGATATCTGTTGTACAGACTGCAATGCGCCTATTCTGTGATCCTGCTGTTGCACTCAAAGAACCTCTGACAGAGAGAAGGGGACAGCCCAGGAGGAAGATTCCCAGGAAGTCTCTGGACTGTAGTGTTTGAGCAAATCCTCTAGAAAGTGACTTTTCTATGTAGACTCACCATTGAATTCTGTCAGTTTCTGGAGATCTTCTCCGAGTTCTGCAGTGACTGTAAGTGCCTGCTTCACCTTCAAGTTTGTTTCACTGTAACAAATTACAAGAGAATAAAAGATGACGGGAAAGTCCTGTGTGAACTGAAAGCTCCACCTGAAAGTCAATTCTGCTCTCAAAGGCAGTCTTCTTTCTCAGACATCACTGCCCTCTTTCAAGTGGCAAAGGGGTGTAGTTGCCTCTTTCAGTTACAAATATTGGCAAGCCACAGGAACTCTGGACATGGTAGCATGGTACCAAAGAAAGTGAGGGGATTCTGTCTTCTCGTTTTCACTACAAAGTGGAAGACCAGGCATCTCAGCTCCCTGAGCAACAAACTCATGCTACACTGAACCCTGAAGTATCTGAGCATATAGGAGAGCTCTGGATCTCCCATGGTATTCTGGTCCTAAAGAGTACTCAAGTCCTGGGTCTAGCAAGCTGGGGAGTTTGAAATGCAATGAAAAATAAACATTGCATTTGTTCAGAGCCTTCTGGCACTTGTGTGTACAGGATCTACCAGCTCATTTTCAACAGAGATCAGATGGCAAAAGTCCAGAGGGATGTCTGTAGGATACTGGGAGGGACATGATTTCTTGATCTCTCTGGTCTTGCTTAGTCTTTATAGCTGGTGCTATCTCCAGGCAACGCAAAAACGTTAAAATAAATTGGATCATAAAGATGAAGTTAAGTCCAGTTTATTCCAATATAAAAAAATTAGTTGCAGCCCTTTAACTTGTGGTCAATTGTGCCCTGGTGTGAGCAAGATTTGGAAGCCTTTGCAGCATGCATGCATTAATATTATGGTATAGTAGTCTAAAGGAGATTACTGGAGTTATTAATTGTGGTTATCTCACCTGCATAATCTGGCTAAGAAAAAAGACTAGAGGAGGAACAAGAAAACTTCTGCCAGTGACCTGGTGTAGCACAAGAACACCTTTCAAACTAAATCTCAACGTTAGAACAATTGTCACTGAAAATTAAAGTCCCCTGCTCACATGACATTTGCACTGAAAGAGGCAAAAGTATCTACCAGAAGAAGTTATTTTCAAGATGACTCACGAAAGGTTGTTTTATGTATTAGGAAAATCTTGCTACAAAAACTGTTGTAGGTAATGTTGCGACCCTCAGGGTCACCAGAGAAGATCTGGCTTTGCACAGGGAGCAGTAGTTGCACCTGAGGGGCAGGCTTGCTTACCCATCCAGTTCAGCTGTCTCGATGTATGTCAGGCTGTGCGGTTCGCTGCTCGACAGTAAAAGTAGATCAGCCTGAACATGGACAGACAGACTTGACATGAGTTCACACAGTCAGAGGGCATGAGACTGCAATGCTATTTGTGGTTTCTGTACACCGCCTGTCTACAAGGCAGTTACCACTGCTACTGACTCATTCACTTGTAAAGGTTAAGAGTAACTACAGAGACTAACTGGGCAGGATGGAGAGAAACTTTACTCACCGTCACAAAGTTGTTGTTTTCTAGTTTTATTATATCCCCCACTTGGACATTCATCCATTTTTCATCCTTTAACCTGCAAGAAAACTCCTATTAAGTAGGGATATAAAGCAAACACCACTTTGGAAAGTAGGACATGGCTCTGCTCCTGAGGTCAGTGTTGGTGCCATCAGGATTTGAGCTGTTGACAAGATGGAGCAGTGTCTGCCACAATGTGGCCTGATCCATAGTAAGCTAAGGGGCCACCCCAGTACATAAAAAGTGCTAGCAGTGGCTGGGGTGACCAGTGAAAGGTTGAGGCCAAATGCCACAACAGAAACAAAGTCCTTATGTGTTGCCTTCTCCCTGTACTAACTACTCCCTTCTCCAAAAGGGCCACATTACCTTTCTACTTTGTGAAACAGACTTCACAAACACCTGGGAAAATTGCCAGTTGTGTTAGTTTTTCTAAGTAGCACTGAAGGCCCGAGGAACAGATCTTGTTCTATGTGGGCCTGGCTGTCAGGAAGGTCAATGAGGGTGCTTTGGCTCTACATGTGCCTAGCTAAGCCCATGTCTGTGGTGGCCTTCACAGCACTAAGCAAGATGTGAGTGCAGACAACCAGCTAAACCACAAGTGCCAATGTAACCAAGTCACACTATCTGTATACAGAAAATCTAGAGGTGAGAAATATCAAGAGCTATATCAAAACAGGACTGGGTATTCAAGCTAAAGTTCACCTCAGCCTTGTTATTTCAGTGGTGGTTGGAGCTGGGCAGGACCTATGGCTTCCAGTTTGTGAACAAAGGCAAAATATTGGAGAACTTCTATTCCAATGCATGTTTCCTAGACACAGTAACTAATGCACAATAAACTAAGAAACTCATCTACTTAGGAGAAAGCACAAAAAGTATGTTCCTATTCTTCAGTTTCCAGTTATATTTTTAACTGTTTGATCATCTGTTGGTGTTTACACAACATACGACTATCTACAGTACAGAAAAAAAGCCACCAGAGACTTCACAGCTGTCAACATCTGTGTCCTATTCACAGTTGTCCTCCATGGAGCCACAAGTAAACAGCACATCTGTTTGCCACGAAATCCTGCTATTCTTTTCTGAAGGAAAGAAATGCTAGAAGTACAAAGTCCAAAACACAGAGCTGAAATGTCTTGAGTACATCTAAGTCAGAATTGCTATGCACACTTAAAGTATTATGGCATGTATGAGGAAGCTATTCCAACTTGCTGATAATGCCAAGCTTTGCTGAATGAAGATATGAATCATATGAACATAAATGGACTTTGGGAGATAGTCTTGCTTGTCATTTATAGAATATGTAATATAATACAATAGTGTCAAATTACCACTTATTTAAACATACATATAGATATATATATATATCCAGGAACAGAAGGAATTCACTTTTTTTAAGTGCAACGTAACAGCCATAATGCCTGTTTTAATTGTGGTACTGTGTCTTGGGTTCATTCATCCGACATATCACACATATTCCCAGGCTGCATGGTGAACTAATTGTGTGAAAGGCAATTCAATTTTCATAGAATATTCTGAGCTGGAAGCGACCCACAAGGATTATCCAGTCAAGCTCCTGCACCAGACACCCTAATAATTACATCATGTGCCTGAGAGCGATGTCCAAGCGCTTCTCAAACTCTGTCAGGCTTGGTGTTGTAAGCACCTCCTTGAGAAGGCTGTTCCAGAGCCCAACCACCCTCTGGGTGAAAAACCTTTTTCTAATATCTAACCTAAATCTTCCCTGACTCAACATTATGCCATTACTTCTGGTCCTATCACTATCCACAAGAGTAAAGAGATTGATTTTAAATTATCCAATGATCCTTGGAAATACAGAGGGGAAAAAAAATACCATTAATAAAATGCTCTTCCAACACAAAATAGCAGCAAAAGAAAAAGGACTTACATGCCATTGATGAGGACCTGGACTGGGCGGTTGTTGACGTGTTTGTCACTTTTATGTCGATTCTGAAAATTTGATCAGTATGTTAAAAGGCATTTCCAGGAAAACAAGTACACAGGAGCTGCAGGAAGTTTATTAGCATTTCAGGTTTTTACCCAGCTGGCTGAACAGGTAAGTCACACTTCAGTCAGAACTGAGTCATAATCAAGTCCATCTTGGCACTTGTAACATAGGGCATAACTGGATCACAAAGAACAACAGGCAACATGGGGCTTGCTCTTGGAGGGAGGAAGAGTAAAGCGTTATATGTCACTTAGCACTGTCCACACCTAACTGCTGTTGGTCCTGCCTGTCAGAGTTTTGTAAGCTAAGCACCCAGGGAAATACATTCCTCTTCTCTGATAAGGAAAGTGGCCTAGGAGACCACCTTGCCAGCTCTCTTATGCCTACTTTTTTTGAAAAGTCATACACAGGTTGTATACTTACTTTCTACCAAAAGTGATTTCCTGCCTACATTTCAGCAAGATGACAGAGGATGAGTTCTGCACCTAAGAATAGACTTCTGTGCATGCGTCCATGGTGACCACCTTTTCAGATTTGCCGAACAGTTTCAGAGAAAGTCAATGGAGCTGCTGAGCTGCTTGGCAATTTGGAAATTCTAGCTCCTTTTTAGGTAATGAATCATGGATTTGAGGATCTAATCTCAGACCCCATCTTGGCTATAGACCAGTTCTCCAACTGCCTGCCACTGGCTGTGTTTATTTTAAGTGGTTTGCTCTAGTCATTGTGCTGAAGAATCATAGGCAAACTTCAAAGTACAGGTCAGCAGTACAGATCTTACAAAATCATCGATGGCATCCTTGACTCCCGATACAGCTAGCACCAGCACTAGGGGCACTACCGTTGTAAACCAGGCCAACGAGGAAATCTGAGGAATCAGCTGTAGCAAGAAAAGATCAGAGCAGAGAAATTTCTTGTGAGTTCATCAAACAGATGGAAAGAAAACATTGTTTTCTGTGGAAGCTGCAGATAATATTATTTTCGGTGATATCTCAGTACAGAATAAAGACAGAAATAAAGCTCTATCACTTATATGTGACCCCACAAAGTTGGGCCAGGCAGGAAACCCATGCTTTACATAAAGAACAAGCTGTAATTTAGGATATAAACATGGAGATGTCAGGAAGTGTGGTGTTTTGCTGCTGTTGTTTGTAACATTAGGATCGCAAAGTCCCCAGTGGAATTCTCTGGAGTTGCTGACATGGGCAGGCCTGCTGTGAGGGATCCAGAGGTATCTGAGGAAGGCTTGCTGTGCAGAGTCTTCAAACTTTTCTGGTTTTGGTTTCAGTAACTCTTCACATTTTGTTGACTAAATTTTATATCAACAAAAAACACACAGCTGTTGCTAGGGCTGACCTTGTTCTTTCAAGATCATCAGAACTGGTTTTGTTTCTCCTATCTTTAATAGCAAGAGGACCCAAGAGTAAAGAGTGACTTTGTCATGCCTTCTGTAACGCAGAGATGAATGTCTTACTCCAGCACAGTTCTCTCCTTCCTCTAGAAGAATAGCACTAATGATGGAAACAATGTGATAACAGCATCACTCTGTCCATCAGATTGGATTTAAGCATTGTAAATAGCTTGTGCATTCTGAAGATGATATTTGTGCCAGTAAAGCAGCTGCTTAAGGGTAGAGAGCTGCTCTTTGAGACTGCTCCTTCCGCTGCACTGTCACAAGCCAGATCCTACAGGCACCAGCAAATCCAGCTAGAAGGAATGATGTTTAAATGCAAGCACAGGCCTACTCAGCCATGGAGGGTGCAGAGATGTGTAACGTTACCTTCTTACTTAACTGGGAATATGCATATCCTAGCGGGCTGTGCCACAAGAGTGAGGAGGCAAAGTCCACACAGTCTACCTGTCATATTCTTTCCTGATGCAGGAGAAGGTACTCCCAGTGGTATAAGGATGGAGTTAGTGGCAGAAGAGGGGAAAATGAAACAGAGTAATATTTTTATATAAAAGACTAATGGCTGCCTTCTTTATCCTACCTTGATGCAGTTATCAGAAAAACCTATATGCTTTTATATACAATGACTCCCAGATGGCTCAGCAAAAGACACAGCAGAATAATTTAAGGCAAGTATTTTGAAATACTATGAATTTGTTAGACAACCAGAGTACAGTGCAACAACACAGACACAGATATGTCAGCTTAGCTGAAAAGGCTCTTTGACTAACTTTTTGAAAAATATGTATGGACTGAAAGTTCTCCGATTCATTCCCTGTAAATAAGAAAAGAAGAGTATATGTGGTTTGCTACAGGCTTAAGAAAATTTTGCACATGCTTTTTTGAGCTGAAATTGAGAAAGAGAATGTGAAAAAGGCAATTCTGCAAACTTCTGTGCTCAGAAATCATCAAATTTAAAATATCATGCTTGAAAAGATCAGGATTATACCCTTTTTTTTAAAAAAGGTGTATTCCAGTATAACTCAACAACAACAAAGTACACAGCATTTATCCATATTGTAGCAAACTGCAAAAGGGCAGAATTCCTGGTATCTATTTCTCTGGTGTGTTCAGCTTTCAGAGTAGTATTACCAACAGCAATGGGCAAAGTGCAGCTCAATTCCATTATGAGCCACAGGGTTCAGTAGTGTTGCCCATGTCTGACACTCCATATTAGACACCTCTCTCACCCTGTTGAGCAGGGAGCAGCAACTATGCAAACCAGTTCCAGTCTTGAGCCTTCCTGATGTTAACTCCTTCCTTCCCAGGGAAACCATGCAGGTTACAAATTTGTTCTTCTTCTGGCTATTCCCTTTGAGACTGCCAATAGAATTTGCCTTTAAACCCACAGATAAGAGACAACTTCCTTTTGTGCTACAGAAGGAGTAAGTAATGCAAATCTGAGGACAGCCAGGAGCAGTCAGATGTAGACACAAAGGGGTAGTAGGACAAGGTATGAAAAAGGTACAGTTTGTTGAAAACTTTAATTACATTATTTTCTTTGTTTAGCTCAAACCTTCAAATCCGAATGTAAGAAATCATTTATTCATAACAGAGCTATAGCTTGTGCTTTGTTCTAGTTACCAATACATAGACTGACAGACTACAGACAATACAATCTGTTAGAAACAGCAGGAAAATGAATTCATACCTGCAAAATCAGCAAGAAAAGAAAGTAAGCATTGGCTATGCGCTGAAACTGTTCAAACAGGTTGAGAGGCAGGAACGTGAAGAAGTTATATTTCGATGTTTTAATTGAATTGTTCTGTAGGGAAAGAAAAGGAAAATAAATAGGATTGGTAAAACAGGAAAAAAATTACAGCACAACCCATTTCAATTGTGTCTTTATTTGTTTATATTTAGCACTAGCATTGTTTCCAGCTGTAGCTCAAAAATCATTTCCTTTTCCCCACAGTACAGTTGTGTCTGTGTCGGGCCTAGATAAACAGACAGAGTTCCCTTTGGAATTGGTGAAAACATGGTGCTTTTTTTATGCTAGTGCAACTGCAGGTAGATACAGGTACAGGTACTCACTTAACAGAGACACATCTTCCCTTATTAATAGGCTTCCTACTTAAACAATACACAAATAGAATTAAAAACTGTAAACAGAACACTACAGTTTTCCTGGTAACATCTACAAAGCAGCGTTGGAAAAAACAGCAGTTCAATTGTCTGTAACTTGTCTGAGACTTAGAAGCACCATTTGCCTGGACAACTCCACAGGAGCTATAGGTCCTCCCAGGAGCAGAACAGTACATTATTACTTTCAGCTGATTCAGCAGCTCTCAGCAAATTGGAGAGCTAGCTTGTTTCTATTCCACAAAGCTCACTTGAATGCAGTGTTGTGCAAATAGCCACTAATACAAGAACTCACTATTTCAGTAAGCAACTTGCAGTCTTGTTCCCTATTTCCAGTTTCCTTTTCTAATTGCAGATGGTCTCTCCAGCCACAAGCAATGGTTGCTTCCCTATCTGTCTTCTTCAAATTAAAGAAACACCCAAGCTCAAGAGCATAGAACTAGATATTTTCTTCCCTGAAGATCAGAGCACTCTAGTCCAGTTATTGCCACCTGATAAAAAGGCTCAATATTGAGCCCACCAGCTTAGTCTCTCTCTTCAGTTTTTAGGTGTGCTAGACTTTCTTTTCACATAAAGTTTATCAAGCACTCATCTAGTTTTAGTCCTGGAAGTAAGCATGCTGTCTGTTGCCAGCCCATCCAAGATTTTCCTCCTCAAAGCTCTCCACAAGGTGCCTGTTAACCCTCTCCCAGGGAACCTAAGGTTTAACAGCACAAGAAGGTAGATATTACACACTGCACTTTCATTCTGTAATAGATTTGCTGGTTTAATGGAAGATAAAATGGTGATTGATGGTAGAATTGTAATAGCCTTTAGATTTTGCTAAGCTGCTGGGAAGATGGGAACTACCAGAAATGAATCACAGGCAACATCCAATCCATACATTAATCAAGGATCTCCGCATCTAAACTGACACACATCAGCATGTTTCCACCATTGAATTAATTATCTATGATTACCACTGTATGATGTGCATAGGCAAAAGCTGTTCCATTTTAGGCCACTACTGGATTTCACTGGTTCCAGAAATAAAGTACAGGAACATTCTTCAGCATCAACTTCATATTTTATCTCTTGTACGAATAAGTCTCTGAAAGAGCAGATGGAAACCCCCTTCATGGAAGAGCTAGCCAAATCCTCCTCCTGACTGTACTCCAAGAAGAAAAGATCTTTATCAATGATCATCACAGAAAAAATATTGCCTGTCTTCTAGCATTACATAGCCATCTCCAGGTGTTGTTAACTCTGCCTGTGATCTAATTGTAATGACACCTAGTTAAATCTTGTTTATTTCAAAATTCTTCACAATGGGATATACACTGCAAACACATACAGCTCCATGGACACTAAGACAGAAGTAATGGAATAGCAGCATCCCCTGCAAACCCAACAGGGAACTATGTTACTTGACAAGACTGCGTCCACCAGTGTTTGGCAGATTTTTCAATAAAAACTGGATCTAATGATGTTCCCTGCCCACTAATCTGAAGAAAAATATCATGGCCACTTACTTAAAAAAGGGAAGAGAGTAGCTGCAGGAAAAATTAAGTACAGAGGACCTGACCTTTGTGCATCAACAAATTTCAGAGGATCACATACAACATGGGAAAAAGTACTCAGTAAACAATCACATAAAGTTCATAGATCTTTGCCTGCAAAAATCACAGAGGGGGACAAGAAGAGAATGGGAATGGTTTATTTCCATTCCTGACTTCTATTTCTGTTAATTACGTCAGGAAAACCACTGAGTGAATCAGAGCCATTAGTTTTGTTTCCTATTGCCACTAGACATGGTAAAAACCCCAAAGATAACAGCTTCCTAATGCTTAACTGCAGGAAGCTGGACATTCACAATTTTCTCTGTAGTAGTTCAGTTTGTATAATTCAGTAGTTCAATATAATTTGACAAAGTTTTTGGGGTACTAGGACACTATAAACCTCAGAGTAAGGATGGGGAATATTATAGTGGATCTTCTCATGATTCTAAATTCTGTAATTAAAATTAAGAACCAGAAAAAAAGAACTCCTCATAAACACTATGAATTCAACAATTTTAATTCAACAAGTGACTTGTTCATAGCCCTTGGGGACTAAAAGAATATCAATACTAAATGATAAAAACAAGCTAGTGAAAACTTCAGCCTTTCCAGTTCAACATTTGCATTCCCACACCATGGATACCGTTGAAGTTCTGTGTATCATTTATATTTCCATGCAATATTCCAAAGCTGCATGCTTTTGGCAGCTCGGGCTCTTGGTTAATTACAGGGAAATCTACAGGGAAATCTCAGTTGACCTCTCCCCTCTTTCTTGTCCTACTCCATGATGCTTAACACCATCACACCCTGTCACTCCTTTAGCACCATAACAGAACTTGACTGGGGTGGGAGGGGTACTACAAGAACCTGCAGCACCACAGTGTGTTTGTCAATACACAGTCATCATTTTATAAGCAATGCCTCTAATGTATCATCTGCCCTACCTCTCCTATGCTCTGCTTTCAGTGAAGGTGACCACAATACGGGAAAAGTAATGGAGAGGAAATACCTTTGAAACCACAGTGAAGTATTAAGAGGCCTTACAGGAACTTCTGGTTCTCCTGTATATTTGTAAAAATTAAACGTCTAAGAAAAGCTGCTATATGGGCCAAGCACAAAGTTGGGAATCAGGAGCTTTATACTTAGTTCCAGATCTAGCCTAGACTTCCGGTTGACCATGATAGCTCCATGGTGTGCCTGTCTCCTACATAAATAGGCTTGAGCATTGCCACCCACTGTCAGCCTCAAGCTCTCCAGATGCGAAGCTTGACACGAGAGCAACTTTGTCTGTGGGTGAGGGATTATTCTCATCTGCTCTTTTCAGAGGCTAGATTTACACCTCCTGGAGGTGTGACTCCACCAAAATGCTGTCCCTAAGAATAGTGCTCATCACGCTACAGTTACACAAGTTCATATCTGGTGGATGAGCTGTTAACTTTGGCTGTGTTTTCAGAAGCCCGCTTGTGACGTCCAACCACAGGCAAACATTCAGCAGATGGCTTCTACCTCTGTTCACTGAGCAAACAAATCATCTCCTTGACATAAATGTCACTGGAAATAAGAGACACTGTTGCTTTTGTAACTAGATTACAGGGGCTAAAGGGTGATACCCAGAAAAGGCATGTTACGGCAGGGTATTGACCAGCTGAATGTATACCCCTGGCTCAGTGACATATCAGTTTCTAGGAGCTGGACAATCTAGCACAAAACAAATTTTAGCACACATGGAGGTGTTGTGCCATAACACCTGGCAATTTCACTGACACCAATATAGCACAAGGTACAGACCAATGAAGCAGTTGAAAAACAGAAATGTCTTTCCCAGGTGCTTTGATAAAGCTTTGCAAGGAGGTGGAGGGAGTGCAATTCAGTAGCAGTTTGTTAACTACAGCAGTGAAATCTAAAAGCACGCAGGTGTCATATGCAGACATGTGGCCAGAAGCAGATGTCTGGCTGAACACCGGAAATGAAAATATCTGTATCCAATCCACAACTCTTTTTCTTTATTTTTGAGTTTTGTTTTGGCCTGGTTTGGTTTTTTTTCCCTTCTTTTATTTTTTTTTAAACATATTTGGGAACTTCTTAGATATGTGACCCCTCTTGGCAACAATAATCATGTGAGTTCCAGGATCACATTGCATGTTGGGTATTCCAGGAAAATCTCTAGGAAAATGTGGTCACTGGCTGTGTTTTCCTATGCTGTTCCTTTTGCCTAATGTTATCCCATTATAAAGCAGTTAATCATCACTGTGGTGAGTGCCCCATCACAGTGATGCAGAGAAAGACATGGAGACAGATGGAGGTGGCGTGGCTTGACAATCTCATACCATCACTCGCAGATAGGCCAAGTACAGGATCTAAAGGTCTCATCTCTTAATCATTTCCTTTGACTACACTACCCTCTCCTCCTCCTCAGTTCAGTAGCTGAAGCTGCTGACAGGCAGGGAGAAGTGAAGGAGGGGGAAGAGCACTGTTGAGGGGTGCAGAGGAGGCAAACCCCCAAACTCCAAACCCTGTTTGTAAAGGTTTCACACAACCAGACTTCAAACTAGTACAGTAGTTTTGCCTCCATGAGGTTTAAGCTATGATGAATAGTGGAGGACTTGGTGCTCTCACCACCATGGCCCGGGTTCGATTACGAGTAAGGGAAGCTTTGTTGTGACCTAGTCTAGGGAATCCTGATTTGGCAGTGGGGTTAGACTAGATCTTGATCTTTTGAGGTCCCTTCCAAACCTTGACATTCTGTGATTTAGTCCAAAGGAGTCTATGGATCTCACTGCAGCTAATGTCTGGCCCAGCTCAAAATTTCTGTGCTTACTAGGGTTTTAATATGCTTTAGGAGCATTAACTTCACCTAATGTCTCCACCCACAACTCCTCTCCAGGGCCCAGGAGCTCACTTAAGCCCAGCCATGGGCCTTTAGACCTTGCCTAAGCTATGTTGTAGGAGTACTAGTCTGCAGCCTGATATCTGTCCTAGTTTCCCAGATGGATTTATACTTCTGGATGAACCTTGGACCTATGGTGTAGTTTTGTCTTCAGCCCTGATTCCTGTCAGTCCTGACAGTGCTCCCTAGAGGGACTCTGGATCTGGTTCATCAACATCACCTCACCTGGGTTGGTCAGGATGGGCCCCACGACTAACACCCTGCCCTGTCCGCCACAGCCAGATGCTGCAGAACTAGACCCTGGTCAGTGAGGACATTGCTTGTGCTGGGGTCACCCCCAGCTCCCAGCTCATCCCCTTTCCTGCAGCAGCCTGATCTGGCTGCTTCCTGACAGTGCCTCAGCTTGTCTTCAGATGAATCCAGCTTTATCTTCCTAAATGCAGAAGGAGCAACACAGGTGGCTGCTGTAGCTACTCCTTCATGCGCTTCTCAGACCACTTTTCACATGATCAGACAACGCTCCCTTCAGCCTTGAATGTGATGAACACCGGGAAATATTTACAGGTCGAGAAAGGAAGAAGGCAGCTTTTTTCTCCATTCTGACCACACTTAGAAAATCCTTGAGGATAACCCACCAGGCATGTTTTTCAGATCAAAACATGACAACAGAGGGGGAGGAGTACGGTTTGAGCCCACTACCAGAACTCCTTACTCCCCTAATAAATTTCAAAGTGATAAGATCCTAGCTGCCTACTCAGCCCCAGGCAATGAGTATCAGCCCTGTGAAATTATATACATCACTCTTGTTTCACTAGAGAATTCATCAGATGACCAAGGAGAACAAAAGCAGAGTTCAAGCAGCCCCCTGTCTCCCTGTTCTGCAGAAACGATGCTGGTTTGACCCTAGATCCTAATCCAAGATGAAATTTGTCATTGACTCAGGGGCCCTCCTACTTCTTTTCCTATTGTCTGAAAGCCAATTTCGAAGTTGCTTTCCCAGTCCTTTGTGACGTCCCAGTGCAGCTGTGCTAAATTCCAGCATGAAAGTGAAGAAATAAAAGGGAATTGGGACCAGAGAAAACGTTGAAAGCTTTCAGAAGAGGTTTTCTTCTTCAGAGTGTTGATAGAGAGCTCATTGTGGTGGACCTACATGGGGCAGTCCTTTCTACAACTGTGCTGGGGACAGTGCAGCCACATTGAATAGCCTCAGATGAGAAACTTGATTAAAGGCCTTGAATCTAGGTGGACCACATCTGCGACCCTGGCTTTTCACTTTATTTCAGTCTGCCCAGACAAGTCCCTTACTGAAGTCAGGAAAGATTTTCCTGTCTGCAGTGTGAATAAACATGGGATTATGACTTTACTTTTCAATTTTACTGACCTACATGGAGTCCATGTTTGTGCTGCACTGAGTGCCTTTGCATGCCACCCATCCACGATTGGTTTCTGAATCATTCCTAACTAATTTTGTGAGCTGGTGGGTAGTACATACCTTCACACTTGCCCTTCCAATTAACTGCATAGCACTTTGTTTTAAAGTTTGTTCTAATTTTCTAATCTACCATGTTCTTGCTGTGCAGGGTAAGGCCAAGGATGTCTGGGGTTGCACCAGTCTGAGAGCTCTGATTTCAGCTTCAGTTTTCACTGTAAGTCCAAACAAACTGTGACCTACAGAAACACTGCCCCTACTGAATATGCTGCCCTTAACCACAGCAAAAATCATCAGACTATACATAAGAGGTTTCTTCAGAAAAGAGATACTTCTCTTGTCACCCTCTCAGTCTGTACTGTCTCTGTTCACACAGATGAAGGAGACCACCGTAATCTTCCAGCCCATGGAATGACAGACGTCATATGACCGAGGGGGGCATTTACTTCTTCTGAAATTGCCCCTCTATATTAAGGGTATTTCCATTAAGTGCAACTCCTATCCATCTCTTATCCTCATCCTATCCTATCAGCCCAGCCTCCCACAGTGTCCCACCCTCCTGCCCAGCTGGTGTTCAGCTCAAGATGCTCCATAGCTGGAGCAACATGGCAGGGGCAAACTGCAACTTTGTCTCTCTTGTCTTTTCTGATGAACTCTGGAGGGAATCTGACTTCAGAACTATTCTGCAAGTCCAAGTTTTATGCGTCTGGACATGTGCTTGCATGCATTGGCAGATAGGGCTTTCCACGATGGTATGTCAGGTTCCTGAAAAGCTGGTTTGAGTGTATTTGTGAGTCTTGCTTTATGTCAGGAAGGCCAGCTTTCAGCAGCTGCCAAAGCTGATGTCGGACTCCACACATAATAGAGTTTTCAAGTCTTTTTCAACTCCTCTCTTCTCTCTTCACTGATATCCTGTGGACTTTGCACCAAAAAGGGATGATAAGCACCAACTATGCAGGGACAACACACCCATCTCTGATTGTACTTTCCCACTTCCCTGTTCTCATTGAGACTAACCAAGGACAAAGCATTTCTGTACCTTTGATCTATGCCTACATAACAGAGGCTCTCTTGTTAGTGAAAGGCTCAAACCTTCACACCAGATGGGACATAAAGCCTGGCTGCAGCAGTAAGGCAATATACCACAATTCTGTCTGCATTTCTTTTCTTTTCCTTATTGGCCTTTCTTAGCAACTGCCTCAACCTAAGGAAATATTTACTGCCTGACCTAGTTTTGTTACAAGAACCTGTTCTGTAAGTTTTATGGCTAACATCACCTTCAGTTATCAGGAAAGCAAACCTTACTCCTGTGGTTTGCACTTTCTAAAACACTTTCTAAGCTTTGTTATATTGTTGTGTTTCCTTCCAGATTCTGCCCAATGTCTCTTTTGTCTGGCTGGAATAGCTATTGCTGCGGCCTTCCTTGTGCCTGAGGAGAAGACAAGATTTTTATACAGGGGAACAAGGACTAAGGGTGTGCTGTTGAACCAAGAACTGGAGGACAGCTGTTATCCTCCTGGTTCTATAGAGAAGACTCAAACCATCCTGTGGCTGTCCACGTACACCAATACTCATGTACCAAAGAGCTGAGCAGTCCAAATGCTTCTGTTCTCCACTTGTACACAGGTCAAATGATTTACATGAGGGTGGAAAGATATATTGAGGGAGGACAGTGACTGCAGGAGGCAGAAATTATCCTGGATGTGTAGTAATTTATGATCAAGGTTAGTCTTTTTCATACACCATGTTAATGTGTGTTTACTAAATAGAATTTTTGCTGTATTTGAAAACAAGCAGCCCGAGACATGTTGTGCAGTCCTCTAGAGTTAAGCAGTGCTTTCATCACCACTTAAAGCCTTTTAGTGCCTTACCGGCCACTCAACACTTCAAGGCTTGTCTCTTTCTGTACGATTTTCTAGATTTCTTAAGCCTCAATCTACACAGGACACCATAAATCATGGACCACAGGTGACTAAAATGAGGAATAAGATTATTGAAACTCATTGTCAAGTTTTAACAGATTATATTGAGATGACTTTTTGGCTGCCTCAAGTTTCACCAGAGCTCCCCTTAATTTTGGTTACTTGCAAATTCTTGGGTATGTAAGCAATCAGATGAGAAGTACTGATATGCAAAGTTAGCCTTATAAATCACTTTTCACAGAAGTATGTTCAGAACCAGGATACCTGATTGTTCTCTCTACCCTGACAACACTGCATATGTCCTTCCTGCTTCCATGTCCCACTGCTGCACATAGTCAACATTGCAGTCATTCAATGAAAGATCACAAATCCATAAATACTGGTAATATACATCCAGTATGTTACTGACAGGTTCTGTGCAAATCAAATGTGCTTTCCCAGTCTCAAATGACTGGGCCTGATACGGCATTCATGCTGCATAGTCCTTTCCCTTTATTAACTATAATGTCTTTCACATTCAGGACACATGCAGCAGCTGTGGACCTAGGAAGACTCTAACCTATGTTGGTTAGTTCATGGTGACCACTGAAAGCCATTCAGTTCATCTTGCCAACAGATAAGCTACATTAAGATCTGTAGTGAATGGAGTTGCAAGTCAGACTTCTATCTCATGAGAAATTACATTATTCTGAAATGTTGAGTTTTTCTACATCTTACCAAGAAAATACTTACAAAGTTTCTAAACTAAAATATTCTTCAAACAAGCTCCTGAGTAAAACTGAAGGATGAGTTTTCTTTAATTCAGATATGCCAAGGAAAAAAATTTGTAAAATTCATTTCAATACCAGTTAGCAGCTGCAAATGCTTTGAAAAAGATGAAGCTTCAGGATCCTCTAAGAAGGGGATGACCCTGGAGTCAGGCAGTATAGGTCTAGTAACTGAGCTAGCCCTCTTCTGCGCACACTGTTAGCAAACGTTCCACCAGCTTTGGAAATCATATGGCTAAAGGGGCTCCCTGACACTGCCCAGGAGCCTGGCAGACCTGGTTCACAGCCAACCTGTGTCAAGATGCTCCTTAGAGTCATAGATTTCATGGCACTATGTGAACCCAAGAAGGTTGTTAAGGAGCTGGAAATGAAGCTGGCAGGAAGCCACAAAGACCAGATCCAAAACCTTCCTGCCAAAGAGGATTTCACTGGAAATGCTGAGGAACTGACACATTTCCTTTCATGTTTTACTTTAAATGGAGACAGGTTTCCAACAGAAAACTCCTCCCAAGTTCATTTATTGGAAGACCTTGGGGCCTGGTCCTGAAAAGATTTTGCCTCACAATTTTCTGGAAGTGTGTATAGTCACTGCATTATGATTTTCCAGCATTATATCTCCTACAGCTGCCCATTGGCAGGGTTGACCCCAGAGGCAGAGCTTGCTATGATTGACTCAGCAGCAAACTATTTCTGACAGTTCATCTGGCACATTTGCAAAGTCATAGCTTGTGTGCAGTCATACCATCTCCTTGAAACAACATCCAAGACACAAAGCAGATGCAGCTACTTCTGTGACCACATCTGCATGAAACAACACATGGTGGGTACTTACAGCATATTCAAACTGCAGATTGAAATCCCGGTTGTTTGCTTGAAGTTGTCGCTCTTCCTCTGTAAAGAAGTGCAAACACATCAGACATTCTTGAAGGTAAGCAGAGTCAAAGCAGATATGAGTGAAGCATCAGAAAACTCAGGCAGAGGTGCTAAAAGGTAATGCCACCAGGAATCTGTGCTCTGGGCTAACCACTCCATGTCAGAGAATTGAAGAAGCTAGAGACACCAGCAGAATAGCAGTGAGGAGTGCTACCATAGCACCCAAAGCTCATACTCCAAGTTTCCGCTACCCACAACCCACTGCAATGCCATTACTGGTTTTACAGGTCGTTCAGCTTCCTCTGGGTAAGAATTAACACTTAACTCATGGTGCTCACTATTCCTGTCCTGCTCAGTCTCGTCCCCTTGAAGTCTCCAGAGCTGTTGCCATCACCCTACAGTTAGTGCCCTTCCTCCAGTGCAAGCGCATTTCCTAGCATTACCCCATAAATGGGACATCACCACCATAGCTATCATGAAATCAAAAACTACTGGAAGGGATTTCAGAAAGTGCTCACATCTGTCCTCTGCCTCAAGGCAGGGTCATGCTTTTCATTCCCAGTGTCATAGAAATCTTCAGTAACATTTGTCTCTCAGACTGCCTATTTCAAGACTGCAGTGTCCTACCACTGTGAGAGTTTTTTCCCCATTATCTAACGAAAACTCATTACTTTAATTTAAAGAAATAGTATCCTGTCCTAGGATGGTCAAAGGTGCTATTCTGCTCCCACTCAGTTTCTTGTACTGCCTGCCAGGGATGCAGAGCACACACGATTTCATTATGTATTGAAAGCTGTTACTGACTTAATGTAGTCTTCTCTTCCCAGGACTAAGCAACTCTATTTTCTTCAGGCATTTCTTGTGGTTTGATCTGTCAGAAGTAGCATCATTCTTGTTGACATCCAGCATGTTTCCCATCTAGTTCGCCTCATTCTGGATATGCGGTGGCCAAAATAGGCCATAGTTTATAGCTGAGGCCTTACCAAAGCTGAGCGGAGCACAAGGAACGCTCCACCTTTCTTGTAGACAATGCATATTTGACATGAGATTCACCTAGAACTAATCTAAAATAATATCCTTATGTTTTACCAGCACACAGCTATCAGCATTCCAGAATATGATCCATTTTGGCAGATCTTTTCTGGCAGAGCCAATGCCTCATCAGACAAAGCAAATCTTCCATTTATCTTTGCTGAACTGCATCCAAAATTTTTCAGACTATTTCTCCAACTAATCAGTTCTAATCCTGTCTTTTAGTGTGCTTGTAGCTCCTACCATCATGGTGCCGTTCACAGGTTTACTAAGTGTGCTCTTTATTCTGCCAGCCAAGATATAGAAGAAAGTATTGAATACCAGACTTGGGATACCTCCCTCATAAATCTTTCAAGTTTCATAATCAGTCATTGATATCTATTGTCAGTGTATTTTTTTTTCCTGAAAAGTCTGGCACTCACTGTATGGTGATTTTGTCTTGAGCATGTATCTCCAGTATACTTGGAAAAATGCTGTAATTGACTGTCAAGATACATGGCAGTTATCTAAGGCTTTTTCACTAGCCCTCTGGCTACCACTAACTGAATGATTTCAGGCAGTTTTTCAGGATTGTTGACTATTAATCATCTCTTCCCCACACAAACCCTTCTAGTTACTTTGAAGTGGTTTGTGGATTGTTTTAACCCTTACCCAAGGTTATGAAGGTTATGAAGGTTACCCAAGGTTATGAAGGTTTCCCAAGAAATTAAGCCAATATATTTATAACTGCTCAGGCTTCTATTCCCCTCTATTTTATGAAAGCTTGCTTTCTTCCCAGTCTTCTGAACTTCACCTGTCTGTGCACCAGAAACTCTTACCAGGCAGCATTTTTCAGGCCATGCTCTACCTTACCTAGCCAACAGATCCCTCTCTATTTCAACCCCAAACCTCTCTCCTTCTCTGTTTCTGGCAACTATTATGTTAGATGTCTAAAGGAAAAAAGACAACCAAACAAAAAATCAACTGTGAAGCAACAAATTTCTTAGCATTATTTGCTAGGCTTGTTTCACTGAGTAGCATACAAAGGATCTTTAATCTCTCTCTTACTAGAAGAGATACAGAACCTCAGAGATTCCAATTCTTGCAGAACAACTTTTATTGCCCTTCATATCATTGATAATTTTTTGTCACTTTAAGTATTTGCCACACAGCTTGTGCTGAATTAAACATGTTACTTTTCACCTTCTTTTGGACTTCAGTAAGGCTTTTGATACTATCTCCCATAGTATTCTACTGGACAAAATGTTGAGTATACAGCTCAGTAAGAACATCACAAGGTGGGTACACACTGGCTGAGGGGTCAAGCTCAAAGGGTTGTAGCAAATAGGGTCACATCACGCTGGCGTCCAGTGGTGAGTGGAGTCCCACAGGGATCCATCTTAGGGACAGTTCTGTTTAACATCTTTATAAATTACTTGGATGCAGGACTTGAAGGTTTAGCAAACAAGTTTGTGGATGATACTAAGCTGGGAGGAACTGTTGACTCCAATGAAGGCAGAGAGGCACTGCAGAGAGATCTGGATAGATTAGAGGACTGGGCAGTCACAAACCACATGAAGTTCAACGAGGGCAAGTGCCTGGTTCTGCACTTGGGAAGAGGCAACCCTGAATCACCCTACAGACTGAGGGAATGAGAGACTGGAAAGCAGCACTGCAGAAAGGGGTCTGGGAGTTTTGACTGATAGTAAGTTAAATATGAGTCAGGAGTGTTCACTGGAGGCCAAGATGGCCAGCAAGGTCCTGGGGTGCATCAAGCACTCCTTTGATAGCCAATCGAGAGAGGTGATAGTCCCACGGCACTGGTGTGTCCTCATTTGAGTATTGTGTGCAGTTTTGGGAACCACAATACAAGAAGGATATGAAGTTGTTAGAGAGCAGCCAGAGGAGGGACACAAAGATGGTGAAGATCTTGGAAGGGAAGTCACATGAGGAAAGGCTAAAATCACCTGGTCTGTTCAGCCTGGAGAAGAGGAGACTGAGAGGAGACCTCATTGTGGTTTACAACTTTGTCACTAGAGAGAGAGGGGTGGCTGCTGACCTCTTCTTTCTGGTGACCAGCAATAGGACCTGGGGGACTGGCATGAAGCTGTACCAGGTGAAGTTCAGGTTTGATGTTAGGAAGAGGTTCTTTACCCAGAGAGTGGTGAAGCATTGGAGCAGGCTCTCCAGGGATGCAGTCATGACACCAACTCTCTTTGAATTCCAGAAACACTTGAACAATGCTCTTAGACACATGGTGTGACTTTGGGGTTGTCCTCTGCCTAAATAGAAGTTGGATTCGATGATCCTTGTGGGTCCCTTCTGACTCAGGATATTCTGTGATTCTAGAAGCATCCTTCCTCTACCTGAAGTGAATGGGGAGTTTGTGATTTCCCCATTTCTCTCACCCTTCTGAGCTTTTCCCTGAAAGATGATAACTTACACCTGTGTGATTAAGAAAAATTATTTAAGGAAATAACATCTCTGCTTAGCTATCCCTCCACCCCAGATTTCCTTCCCATGAGATTTCAGTTACTAGTTCTTCATGTTTACTGAAGATTTCCTTCTTGAATTCCATTTTAAACACTTTGCTATTGTCACTTTTCCCAAAGTGTCATACCATCATTTCATAATCATTCCTGTTTACACGCCCTCCTCCTTTCACAGGACCAGCTAGCTCCTCCCTGTTAGAGGGAATCAGCTCCTCTCTGGCTTCAAAAAATTACCCATCTCTGCACCAAAACCCTGTGCCAGCTGAACAGGTTGCATTCCCCTACACTTCTGTCCAACTCTGCCTCTGCATAGCTAGAATTCTTCATTTACCACCATGCCCTGTCTCTCAAAAAACTTGTTTATTTTCCCAACAAAAGACTTCCCTTCTTAGTTTGCTTGCGTTCTTTACTCTTGCAGCATTACTCAGCGATCTGTGATTTGTTCATTGTTTCCTCCAAACTGGTTCTCAGAGCACATGGACATACAAGGGAAAAACTCTGTTACCCTTCAGAAGAAGCTTTATTCTTTTCTATTAATATTCCAGCCTCATAAGTTATCCCATCACGTGTCTGTTACACTTATTAAATGGTGTGTTAAGATATGTAGGTCTTCCTGCTTATTGACTCTTGCATTAGCAAGCATCCAAACTGCAATGAACTGTTATCCTTCCTCCTTTCCATCCAGTAACCCTATAAATAACAAATCAACCTTATTTTAAACCCCTTTTCAGATTACCACTTTTTTTGTCTCTGTCTGTGGGCTATTTTTATCAAGCCATCTAATTACTAATGCAAAGCTATGCTATCAGGTAAATATCCTTTTCCCTTCCTTCAAACTCATCTACATGTGTCAGGCATTTTTGAATCAGCTCCCACCTGCCCCAACTGGGTGATTCAGACCAACCACAGAGTCTTTATTCAAGACCCTTAAAGCGCTTAATCTTTCACTGCTTTTCTTGGACACATTTTTTTTATCTTTCACAGTGGGGTGAACAGCATAGATAGAGATCAAAGTAACTTTTCTGTTGTCCCAGAGGAAAACAGAAGCAGAGCTCAAGAAGTCCAGGTTTGCAGAGCTTTAACTATTGTGTGGTGTGCCCCTTCAGGAATTTTCCTGAAAGATACCAATATTATCAAAGCAGACAAAAGAAAAAGTTATTTGTTAAAAACAGAGCTTCCCAACATGGGCATGTTTCCTCCCATACAGTGAGTGTTACTCTTACCCCCCCGCCAAGGGCTCCAAGTCTAGCCCTGTGAAAAATGACACAAAAAAGATAAAACACCTTTACTGTAAACTGGAATAGAAGACAAAGCTTGAAAACCTATGGGCTACAGAGGCATGCTTACAGAGCACATGCTGGCTCTGGGAGTGGGAACCAGCAGGCAGAGGCAAAGTTGTTTACACACACCACGCACTTGCATGGAGCAGGGTAAGCAAGGTAAAGACCTCTACTCTACCCTACAGAGGCCACAGATGGAGTACTGTGTCCAGTTATGGGCTTCCCATTTCAAGAGAGACAAAGAATTACTGGAGACAGTCCAGCAGAGGGCTACGAAGATGATGAGGGGACTGGACTATCTGTCTTACGAGGAGAGAGAGACCTGGGGCTGTTTAGCCTGGAGAAGACTGAGAGGGAACCTCAACAATGCTTATTAATATCTAAAGGATAGGTGTCAAGATAATGGGGCCAGACTTTTTTCAGTGGTGCCCAATGATAAGACAAGGGGCAACAGACACAAACTGGAATACAGGGAGTTCAACCTAACCATAAGGAAAATCACAGAATCACAGAATCACAGAATGTTAGAGGTTGGAAGGGACCTCCGAAGTCCAACCCCCCTACCACAGCAGGATTCCCTAGATCAGGTCACACAGAATCTTTCTTTTGAGGATGACAGAGCACTGGAACAGGCAGCCCAGAAAGGTTGTGGAGTCTCCTTCTCTGGAGACTTTTAAAACACACCCGGACATGCTCCTGTGCAACCTACTCTTGGCAAATATGCTTTGGTAGGTTGGTTGGACTAGATCTCCAGAGGTGCCTTTCAACCCTTACTGTTTTGTGATTCTGTGACCTGCAGTGACCCTGAAACTGAACACTTGAAGGGAACAACATTGTCCATGCTGCTCACAGCCAGTAGGTCTGATCAGCTGCCTTGCCAGAAGGAGCTACAGAAATGCATGATGCACGGAGAGGAACAATGATATTTAGGACTGCTACTTGGTCTGGACCCCTTTTGGGTATCTATTCACTTGCCAGCACATGAGACACAGAGCACATAGCAGACCCTTGGGGGACACAGCAGCTTCTGAGAGGGTCTAAAATCTTAAGTGACTTTCTGGCTTTTTTGGGCAGTGCAGCCCTTGAGGAGACTGCATGTAGAGACAAAAATCCAAGTGCTGCCAACAGCAGCTGGACATATTGTAAGCTTTTTGCTCTTCCCAAGGCTTGTTGGGGGAATGAGAAGCCATTCTCACTCCTCATCCTGCCACCAGGGTCTGTGCATCCAGGGAAGAGGTTCTTGACATGGGCATTTGAGCTCAAGGATCTCAAATGGTCCTAGAAAGAAATCACATGTGTATCTGCTCCTATGAGGAAAAGAGCGTGGCTACTTACCACAGTAAGAGATGCAATCTCCAAGAGGAATAGCTTTTATGAGAGACACACAAATAGCTGCAAACAGCTTAGGGATGGCATAGAAACATGAAGCAGCAGGACATGAAGTAGAACAGCAAATGAACCATACTCAGGGCATTGCCCTCATATGCCTGATCATATGGTACCTAAGCTCAAGTTTTCTGGGACAACCCATTTCAGAAGGTCCCAGGCAGGGGGGTTGGACTAGATGATCTTTTGAGGTCCCTTCCAACTTCGAACATTCTGTTCTGTGAACTACAGTTGAAAACTGAAGGGAAGGTCTCTGTCCTGCTGTAGCCATCTATCCATCCCAGAAGTGATGTCTCTAAAATCATAGAATCATATAATGATTTTAATGGAATGGGACCTTTAAAGGTCATCTATTCCAATACCCCTGCAGTAAACAAGGACATCTTCAAGTTAATCAGAGCCCCATCCAACCTGACCTTGAGTATTTCCAGGGATGGGGCATCTACCACCTCTCTGAGCAACCTGTGCCAGTGTTTGATCACCCTCATTGTAAAAAATATACTCCTTTAGTCTAGTCTAAATCTCTCCTCTTTTAGTTTAAAACTGTTACCTCTTGTCCCATCACAACAGAACAAGACTGTCTTCATCTTTCTTATAGGCCACCTTTAAATATTGAAAGGCTGCAATAAGGTCTTCCCACAGCCTTCTCTTCTTCAAGCTGAACATACAAGGCTAATTTCTAGTGGAAAGATGTTAACTTTCCTCACTGGCTAACAGAAAATATCTTTGGCTAAAGCAGGAGCAACCACAACAAATTGCAAAAAGTGCCAGCTCCAACAACTTCAGCAATTAGAACTTACTGTCCTCTGGCTACACCAATGGTGAAATGCCACTGACCACATACACAGGACAACACTGCCTCAGTAGTTTTATTTTTACTAATAGAGAAACATGAGGTCCTACTGCTGTGCCTCCAAAACCAGCAGATCTCAACCATCACAGAACAGACAGCCATTACTTGTTTCTGAAACTGTTTGGACAGAAATTAAGCCCCTTGGATGATCATAATAAACAAAAAATTAGGGAAAGTCAAGTATTACACCATCTTGGCCTGAAGACCACAGCTGGAGGTATTTTGGCTCTACATCCAAGCACGCATCTCTAATCATGCCCTAGTGATTCTGAAAGCACTGAGACGAAAAGGGAGAGGAAAACTGAAGGGTTATCAGATGAGAAGTTTTTAATTTCTTGAGACCTTTTCATATCTCTAAGCAACTCAAATTTTCTCCTTCTGCAAGCTCTAGTCACAAACTGCTGCAGGGATGGAATGGTATTAGTGTTCCAAGTTATCATTTCATTGCCACTGAAAACTACTTTAAGTTATTCATCAGTGGAAACTCGGCATACCTAAATGTGGCTTACTGCCCAGCTCTTGGCGTAACCACTGAGACCAAGTCACTGGGAAAGTCACTGTTTTCTTAGGCAGACAGATTTAGGAGCTAAACCACAGAATAACATCTGTATTTAATACAATAAAACCCATGCCAAAAATCAGCTATTAATGTAACTGGACAGCCCACCAGCCTTCTCCAGTTAGGACTGCAGCATGGAAAAGCTTTGCAAAGGATTAGATTCAAGATCTGGTCAGACAGCCTGGAAATTTTCTTCCGGTTTATGCTAAGGAGCATGTGCCAAGAGCAATGCTTCCAGAAGGCTGTTGGAAAATTTTTGTAGATATTTGTTCTTGTGGCTTCAAGATACAGGAGGTAAAGGGCTGCATGGTTTTGCCAAGTCATATACAAACTAGGGCTTGAAACCTCATGCATGAAATGAGCACAGCCCAATTAGGGGAATGCTGGTGTAACTAACTGACAACAGAACAGGGACAACATAAACCCTGTAAAAATAGCGATCTCTACTCCACCCTTTAAACAAGCAACTTCAAGAGCACAAACGCTATCCTGGACCAGCTACACAGAGTGGCATCTGTGAGCTGGGCTCATCTCCCCAGCTTCCCTTGCAGAGTAACTCTTAGTAAACCTGTTAACCTTACCAATTCCATGTTGTGATACAGTTGCTCTGCTCCCAGAGGTACATATCTAACCTTCCTGAGACTGCAATGCAGGTTTCTCCTTCAACAGGCAATAAGCAGTCTCAGAAGACCTCCACTATATTTTTTGTTTCAAATCTCATGATGTGTTTCTTTTCACCTCCTCCTGTCCCATCTCCCTCTCAGTTTTGTGGACCCTACTTTGAGATACCTCATTGTGACTTTGTCATCCAGCTTTTGGTGTCATCTCTCAGCAAAGGCACAAGTGCCACCTCACATCCAACACGAAGGAGATCACCCGTCTTTTCATAGTCAGAGAAATCCTAGCCCTTATTTCTGGTCTTTGCTGGACTATTACTCCATGTGCATAAGTAATTGACACCTGCCATCGTGCATCAGTATCTCTATCCTCCCATGAAAAAAAGAGAATTTACATGTCCCTTGAAAGGTCCATAGGGAAGGGCAAGTTATTGCATATTGTATCAGGCAACTAAAATCACTGCTTCTAGAGAGGTTATTATACAAGCTAATAGCAAAAATATCCTTTTACATTAAAGCAATAAACCTAAAGCAATAATTGCCCCTTTTGCCAACAATGAGACATGAAGGAACCATGCAACAGGTTTCTCAATTTGCAGGGGCTGTACCTGGGTAGAGTTCTTGCCATTGGGTTAAAGAGAATAGACTTATTTTTTATAGCAGTGATACCACATGATTTCACATTCGTAATACAGAACTGCCTTGCTGAAATCAGAGGTGCAATGAGCAAACTCTATCCAAAACCAAAGCCAGGGATCTTTACCCTATAAGCTCAACATTTAATATGAGTCAGAGGATATGTGGGTGAAAGGAAGAGCCATACAATAGCTCTGAGGCTTACACTGGTTAAATACCTACATTTCACAGTCATTCTGGGACACAGGCAAAAGGCTGACCTTTCTTACCTGACTGTTAGCCTACAGCTGTAACATGCCCAGTGCTTGTGTGCCAGCTGCTCTTCAGCAAGAAAACAAAGCCCATCCCTGCCCTGAACAGCAGCCAGAGCCTGGCAGGGTGCAGCGAGCATGGCTGAGGCAGGTGGAGCAGTGAGAACCCCGGGGGGACAGAAACAGGAAGGTCACTGCCAAGCCCTGCTTCAAGCAGGAACGTGCCTAGATGCCTGGCAAACGAAAGTGGTTTTTATTACTGACTCGAAGGAGGGGGTCTCCAGGGCTCCAAGTTACAAAATCGAACATTTCTAATGTGTTTATACCTCCTCTACGGGTTCTCTCTGGCTATTGTGTCTGGAGAGGATTTATGCTGGCAATCACATACATTTTCATCTCTGAAGTGGAGTAGCTTGTCATGAGTGTGAGAGATTTAATTAAGAAAAAAAAAAACCTGTGGCAAAAGCATTCAGAGACACCACCATAAATGAGTTTAGTTCTATTCCCTCCTGCCAGTTCCTCCATTATTAAAAAAACCTCTTCTTTATTATGTCTTTTTGCCTCAAAAGAACAAGAATTCTCCTTCCTCCTGAAGAAATGAAAGGCAAGAAATACACTTCTGTGGTCATGGATTGTGTCATTAGTGCTTGGTATATAGCTGAGCCTTCTGCTAGGGCTAAACAAACACTATATGGCAACTGGAATTTCCCACACAAGTAAAACATTTCTTATGTCTCTTGTATTAATGTGAAATGATTTTTTTTTCTGGCTTCACTAACAGAAGGCCTACCTAGGAGATGTACTGATATATCTCCATTTTCACAAAGCAGATAAATGGTCTGAAATAAAAATTCTTGAGGGTGAACCAAAATTATTTCTCTCTCAGGAAATAATAAGGAGATAAAGTTCAATATTACATCCTTCCCTTTTTCTAAAAGCAGTATTTGATATTATCACCATAAGGAGAGAAAAAAGAGAGCTCCAAAAGGATGCCTCACACTTGCCCAGCATGCACAACACTCATGGTCAAAGAGCACTCTTAGGACACAGGCCTAGAAGAGATACTACATAACCTTGAAACAGAAAATATCATAGAATCATACAATGGCTCAAGTTGGAAGGGACCTTAAAGATCCTCTAGCTCCAACCCCACTGCCATGGGCAGGGATGCCACACACTAGACCAGGTTGCCCAGGACCAGATGCAGTGTGGCCTTGAACACTGCCAGCGATGGGGCAGCCACAACCTCTCTAGGCAGCCTGTTCCAGTTTCTCACCACCCTCTTGGTGAAGAACCTCCTTCTAATTTCTAGTCTAAACCTCCCCTCCTTCAGTTTATATCCATTCCCCCTTGTCCTGTTGCAATCTGACCAGCTGAAAAGTCTCTCCCCTTCTATCTTATAATCCCCCTTTAGGTATTGAAAGGCTGCTATAAGGTCCCCTTAAAGCCTTCTCTTTTCTAGGCTGAACAATCCCAACTCCTTTAGTCTATCCTCATAGAGGAGGTGCTCTAGTCCTCTGATATCTTTGTGGTCCTCCTTTGGACCCACTCCAAGAGGTCCACATCTTTCTGAAGCTGAGGAGCCCAGAACTAGACACAGTAATCCAGATGGGGCCTCACAAGGGCAGAGTAGAGAGGCAGAATCACCTCCCTAAACCTGCTGGTCATGCCTCTCCTGATGCAGCCCAGGATACGGTTGGCTTTCTGGGCAGTGAGTATACATTGCTGTCTCATATCCAGCTTATCATCTATCATGACACCAAGTCCTTCTCTGCACGGCTGCTTTCAATGAGTTCATCTCCCAGTCTGCACTTAGATCTTGGATTGCCCCTACCCAGATGCAGGACTTTGCACTTGGACTTATTAAACTTCATCCAATTATCTTGGGCCCACTTTTTGAGTTTGTCCAGGTCCCTCTGGATGGCATCCCACCCTTCTGGCATATCAACCACACCACTCAGCTTCATGTCATCTGCAAACTTGCTAAGGGGTGCACTCAATACTCCTGTCCAGGTCATTAATAAAGACATTGAAGAGTACTGGTCCCAACACAGAGCCCTGAGGGACACCACTCATTAATGGTCTCCACCTAGACAAAGTGCCATTGATCACAACTCTCTGGCTGTGTTCATCCAGCCAATTCCTCACCCATCGACTAGTTCACCCATCAAATCCATATCTCTCCAGTTTGGAGATATGGATGTCGTGAGGAACCGTATCAAATGCCTTACAAAAGTCCGGGTAGATGATATCAGTTGGTCTTGCCTCATCAACCATTGCAGTCACTCCATCATAGAAATCCACGAGATTGGTCAGGCATGATTTGCCCTTAGTGAATCCATGCTGGCTTCCTAGGATCACCTCTTTGTCTTGCATGTGCCTTAACATCACTTCCACGACAATCCACTGCACGATCTTCCCAGGCACAGAGGTGAGGCTCACAGGCCTGTAATTTCCTGGGTCCTCCATTCTACCCCTTTTAAATTTGGGGTGATGTTACCTTTCCTCCAGTCACCCGGGGCTTCATCTGACTGACATGACTTGCCAAATATGATGGAGAGTGGTCCTGCAACTACATCGGCCAATTCCCTTAGGGCACTGGGATGTATGTCATCAGGGCCCATAGACTTATTCTTGTTGAGTTTCAACAGGTGATCCTAAACCTGCTCTTCACTCACAGTGGGAGGCCCCTCAATCCCCCAGTTTTCACCTGGAGCTACCAGGTCTTGGTCTGTACGGGAAACTTGGCTGCCAGTAAAGACTGAGATGAAGAACTCATTGAGTAGTTTGGCCTTTGCCACATCCTTTGTGAGCATGTTTCATAGAATCATAGAATCATAGAATGGCTGAGGTTGGAAGGGACCTTAAAGATCATCTAGTTCCAACCCCCCTGCCATGGGCAGGGATTCCACATGCACTAGACCACGTCATCCAGGGCCACATCCAGCCTGGCCTTAAACACTGCCAGGGATG